>JAWPHD010012190.1:0-10000 GCA_037043455.1 Cyrtodaria siliqua
GACATAACAGGGAGGGTTCATATATTGCATATACCATTAGCAAATGGTCCTCTTCTATGTTTGTCAAAATGGTGACTGTGTGTAAAACCTGGCCCACCCTAGAGGTCAAAGTTTTACATTGAGTTCTTAAAAAAAACTCTCTCTGAAACTACAAAAGCTAGAGGTCTCACATTCTGCGTGTAGCGTAAGATTATTCACCTCTACAAATTTGTTTTAAACGGCGAGGTCATATTTGATTCCGTCAAGGGCTCACATGTTTACATAGACTTATATAGGGGAATTTGTCACATATAATGGATTAAATGGGGTAAACCTGAAAAATCGTCTCTCAAACCACTAGATATAGGGCTCCTATATTACAAATATCGTAAGCTTATAGCCCTCTACCAAGTTTGTTTGAACGGTGATCACAGTTTAACAACATTATATCGAAAATCTCTTACCAGACCTCTTTTATCTGACCTACTTATGTTACTCTTGCAAATGTCTACAATGGACAAGGTAGTCAGGTGAGCGATCCAGGCCATTTTGCCTCTTGTTAACAGAAGCATGTGAATGGCGGAAAGCATATCAATCTCTAAAAGACAGCTATTTGCAATGTATATGTCCGGTTAAACTTCCGAAGTACAGGTAATACATGTTTTCATATATGACATTTCGATGGGGATGTAACCATGGCATTATCACTACTTGTAACCAGGGCATCATGAGACAAGAAAACGTATGGAAAAAAGAAAGAAATACAAATTGAATCTGATATGTCTGATCGTTTATTGATATGCCCAGGAGTTTATATGCAGTGAAGAGAGACGATTACAAACATACACACAGTTGTCATGAGACATATATACAAACGTACACACAGTTGTAATGGAGACAGAGGTATACAAATGTACAAACAGTTGTCATGGAGACTGAGATATACAAACATACACACAGTTTGTCATGGAGACAGAGGTATACAAACATACACACAGTTTGTCATGGAGACAGAGGTATACAAATATACACATAGTTGTCATGAAGACTGAGATATACAAACATACACACAGGTGTCGTGGAGACTGATGATTATAAACATACACACAGTCGTGGAGAAAGATATATACAAACATACACACAGTTGTCATGGAGACACCTTTAAATCTTCAATCGGCAACCTCATTCCGTGTTCCTTCCATAATATTACCATGATTTTAATAACGGCTCAGAAGTTTCATTAACACCTCGGATCACCTGTTTTGAGAAAATATCACGTAACGACTCCATTCAGACATCGTGTTGTTCAATCTAGACGCAGAGTGTTTCCTCTGTAAGTACAATGCTAAGAGGTGCATTTGTTGCAATTATTTATCTTGCAAGTCCACTATTAAATCAACTGTTAATGGTAGAACGTTTTATATATGTCTAGCTTCAAATGTTGATTTATCTTCTCACGTCATTTATGTTTTGACTTGAAATGCACCACGTTGTGGTATACAATAGGTTGGACAAACAGGGCGTTCCTTAAAAGTTCGCGATTCCGTGAGCATAAATATAATGCAGGCAATCCCAAAAAAGTAAAGAATTACCTGTACCAACACTTTCGTTAGTCAGGTCATAGTTTTAGTAACGTCACTGGTCAACATATAGCAGAACTAAAGTGGACGAAAAATTGCAGACAAATTTCCGCTGGGTTATCAACAAGGAAATAGTTCAAAAGAGCCTTATATTGACATTTTACCTATATTTGCCATTCGAAGGCGTAAATCCAGATATCATGATTGTAGACGTAATGGTAACATCAAACGGAAATCACGTATCAGTCGCTGATTTACATACTATTTTTAAACAGTTTCGAAGCACTTAAGCTGATTGACGAGGAAGCAGACAAAACTTTCATTCGAACAGATCCTTTAACACTGCTTCTATAATTCAAAGCTATACGCAGCATTTCTCCGACTCCATATTGACAAGGAGTCTGATCATCTGTTGATTCTATTCCTAAATATTTCAAAATTCCGACATTTTCAACTATAACAAAATAGTGTCTGACCTTGGTATAGTAAATAACACTCCTAATGAATGCGAGTGTAGAACATCTTATTTTTGCTATGCTCCGGCCGGTCATGTCTTAACTGGTAATTTTGATATTATAGATAAATATATTCGGCATTTGTCTTCTAAACGTCGAAGTAAAGATTGCCTTCGCTGATACAATTTTAATACCATGTTGTGGTCAGATCGCCCAATCCATTGAGGATTTTAGTATTAAATGGTGTCGAAGAGAACATGCTGACCCTAAATCCCATTCTACTTGGGAAAGGAAGTTTTAACATCATAGATACCAGTATTATTTTTTTATGGCTAACCCCTCCCTATTCTTGCCCATAGGCCTAGGTTTACATTTCGTAATTTAAATCGGGAATACAGAAATTTCATAATAAGTTTGTTTTAGTTCCTGCTGATAAAGCAGCTAATAATATAATGATTGACGCCTCCAGTACGTCAATTTTTTTATCTCAGGAACTCGGGAGTACTAATTCAAATACTGCAATCTACTGAAGATAATGTTGTTTCGACGCATATCTTTCAGTGCAAGATTCTCAAGGCTTGAATAGACGAAAAGCAAAACAGACTTCCTTCGATGTACTGGATTCCCAAATAACACAGACAACCATTATATAAAGCCATTTTTTCCAATTGTAAAGAGTGACTACAATAGAATTTGCAGCAACTCTGCAGTTCTGCAGGTTAGGAGCACCATATTTTATCTAGATGTAAATGGAGGTTGAGTCTGGCATGTTCATCCCTGTTTGGCGCCATATAACCTTTGTGTTGGTGCGCTGTAAAACCCCATTTTTCCATTTCTATTCTTGCACACAACAAAGATCTCCAAACGTTAACATCTTGTCTTACTGCCGTTAGAGATCACATTAAACAATATTGTGCTAAAGCTTATGAAAACTCTGTATTCATTAATTTTGGTCTATTAAAAATTATGGCGACGTTCTTGATAAAATTTGCAACGTCGAGCTTCACCAATAAGTTTATGATTTGTCTACATTATTTATTACTTTACCACACAACTTTATCAAAGACAAGCTTATTGCTCTCATTTAAAAACTTTTGCTAGGCACAATACTACATTTTTGGCCAGTATTAAAGCATTTTTACTAACAGCAGTTTGGACAATTACGCTATGTGGACTTGCCATGAGAAATATGTGAATCACTTGTTTTTCTATTAACGTTCTCATCAGGTATGGAACTACCGTTTATAAACAAGTGTTGGTATCCCTATGGGTACGAACTGTGCAACCCTTGTCGCAGATGTTTTTTTATATTGCTATGAAAGAGATTTCATGTCGAGTCTTTCACCAGATACCAGGCAGATATTATTGAAGCCTTTAATGACATCTCGGTGTATGGATGACATATTGAACATTCACAACCCTTTCTTTTCTACTATGGTTAATAATATATATCTAAGCACTTCAACTGAACAAAGCTAATATTTCTGATACTAAAGCTTCTTTTCTTGATTTACATCTCTATTGAAAATGGTGAAATAATTAGCAAAATCTATGACAAGAGATGATTTTAATTTTGATACTTTCCTACGAGCAACTTCTTATGGGGTCTATGCGTCTCAGCTTATTTGTTATTCTAGAGCTTGTACTCGAGTTGAGGACTTAAATATTCGTAATCTTTGTATAACTAAAAAGCTACTCCATCAGGGCTACCGTTACCATAAACTTCTTAATACTTTTGAAAAATGTTATTATCGTAACGCTGGTCTTTTTTTCAAATATAAAAGTAATTTAAGAACTCTTTTGAGTTTTATGGTGACATGATTTACAAACTTCATAAGATCCTTGGTCATGATCACTTTCATACTATCTTTGTTATCAGAACAGGTTAGGTACCGACCATTTTGTTTTCTATGTGTGGGTGGGGTGGGGAGGGGTGGACTGGTATTTTTCCTGAAAAAATATTCCGGCACTTGAATTGCTGAAAAAAAGATGTTCTTACTCTGACTCACGGTGCATGATCAAAACTAATTTTCACAGATAAAAGTCGATTCGGCTCCTAATCGCTACTGATGGGCTCCTAATATTCACTATTGTTTTGGGATAACCAAGGAAACTCGTTTTTCTAGTGACCTTCTTTATTGTCGGATTATTTCCTAATTACGATTTATTTTGTAATTATAATGCTTTCACGGAACATAATGATGCTATATTCGCCTTATGTACAACACTGTCTCTGTGTAATGTTTGTGAAATCGATACAATTTAGTTTTTTTGTGCGATTCTAGTCTGGCAAAGGCGAGTATTGATCATTTGAACTGATTTTTTTCATTTGTTTATAGACGTTTTTAGCTCGACTAATCAGAGATCAGCAGAGCTTATGCCGTGGATCGGCGTCCGTCCGTCTGTTCTTCCGTCTGTCTGTCCGTAAACTTTTATTTGTAGCGACTACTCCTCTGAAACTACTGGATGGATATTCATGAAACTTTACAGAAATGTTGCCCATAAAGTCTATTTGATCCTAGCAAAAATTCATGTTGATGTGAAATCCAAGATGGCCGCCAAAGCTAAAAATAGAGTTTTAAAATATAAGTTTGTAGCGACTACTTCTTGAAAACTGTAAGTGATATTGATATGGGACTTTTTCTAAAATGATCAGCATGACATGATGATTAGTCATGGTAGTTATAAATGTGATAAATGTGGTATACACTGGCAATGGTGGTAGTAAGTGTGTTGTATAAAGTGTTATAAAGTGGTCATGGTAGTAATTTGATATACATTGGTCATGATAGTAATGAATGTGATATTCATATGAAGTCATGGTTATAATTAATGTGGTATATGTATAGCCATTATTTTTTCGTTTTACGAATCCTCCTACGACAAAACGAAATTAGGTATTTTATTTTCCTTAGGGAATTTGATAGTTTATTGTGTTTTATTACCTCCCAGGTTTTAATATTTTCTCTTCCTTTCAAATAAACTGAACTATACTTTACCAAATTGTTATGTTTTCCCTTCCTCCTACAGCAATTCTCTGTCTTGGTGGTTCGTAAAACAAATAATAACAAGAAATGTTTGTAAAACATATATACCCCCCTTGAACAACCATGACACAAACATTACTGCAAAGTTGTGAGTGCCAGCTGTTTTTGAGTTATGGAAGTCAAGCAATATTTAGTGAGTTTTCACATATACATAGTGTATCATTGGCAGTTATCCTTGTATATATGTAGGTATTTTACATTTAGCTTTCACATGGGTTGCTTAATTTGCATATTCTTCATCAAAATAATGTATCCCACATGTCAAAATTAATCAATAGTTTGAGTTTAAAGAGTAAAAATAAACCATAAATGTATTGTTTTTAATTAGAATCAAATTTAATCTTAATATTCATTCAATAAAGGGAGGTAATTTAAAAAATAATTTTAAATTAATATGGTCTTTAGGTTTAAATATAGAAACATCACAACATACTTGTATATTAAAAACAATAGGCCCAAGAGGACCTGTATCGTTCTACTGGATACACCCGGGGCGGGGCCCAAATTTGACCCTAGATTCACCATTTGAACAAACTTGGTAGAGTATCACGAAGACAAGCGATTTTTAGTGATTTTTTACAAGTTTTGTTACCATGCCAACCACATTTCTTAAGCGAATCTACCCAAAAGGGGAGGTGCACAACTAAACCATGCAACAAACATTCCTGCCGAGTTTTGGGTTTGTAGTACCAGTTGTTCTCGAGTTATCGCGAAGACAAACGATTTTTAGTGATTTTTTACAACTTTTATTACCATGGCAACCACATTTCTTATCCGAATCTACCCAAAAGGGGAGGTGCACAACTACACCATGATACAAACATTTCTGCCGAGTTTCGAGTTTGTAGTTGAAGCTGTTTTTGAGTTAGCGCGAAGACAGGCGATTTTTAGTGGTTTTTTTACTTGTTTTGTTACCATGCCAACCACATTTCTTATGCGAATCTACCCGAAAGGGGATGTGCATAACTAGACCATGACACAAACATTCCTGCCAAGTTTCGAGTTGTAGTGCCAGCCGTTCTTGTGTTATCACAAAGACAACATTTTGGGATGGACAGACCGACCGACATTATTTTAATATTTTTGTTACCCTGGCAACCACATTTCTTAAGCGAATCTATCCAAAAGGAGAGGTGCACAACAAACACCATGACACAAACATTCCTGGCAAGTTTCGAGTTTGTAGTGCCAGCTGTTCTTGAGTTCTCGCAAAGACAAGAAGATTATGGACCGACCGACAGCCTGTGCAAAGCCATATGCCTTCGGGTAGTGGGGGCATAACAAATAATGGTCTAAATGTGATATACATTTGTCATGGTATGTAAATATTGCAATCCTGTGAGGGTGACAGTGAATATTTGTCAACCTTCTAAGGCTATTTTATTATACTGAAAAATATATTTGAAAAATATATTTGGTTCTGCTAAATATTCCTTTGAAACAAAACTTGAGAAAACATTGTTACTTCTCTCTGTTCACAATCACCATTCTCAGCACCTAGAAAATATTTGTTTGCTGCGGATGGTTCTTTGTTTTCTTTCGGAATCTTCAGCTGTGAACTCCTGAGTAAACATTTCAAATCATCTTCAGAAAATGGTGCATCTGTGTCCACCATTTTGGTAAATGTTCACTGATTTTCATTTGCGCATGTATACATACACTATTCAGCATAGGACATCCCAATACATATAAACTTAATTCCTTTGACAGACAGTACAAATTATACTGGGGTGACATTGCAAAAAAGACTATCATTCAGTGACACTCCATGGAGACGTTATAAGCGATGATATATTACAAAACTGGGAAAATATCAGTCTATGGAAATTTAACATGAGGTAATTGTTAATAAATATGGTATACCAGTGGTAATGTTAGTAATAAATGTATTATGCATAGCTCATGGAAGTAATACATGGGGTATTCAGTGGCCCATGGTAGTAATACATGGGGTATTCAGTGGTCATGATAGTAATGAATGGGGTATTCGGTGGTCATGGCAGTAATAAATGGGGTATTTAGTGTTAGTAGTCATCGTAGTATTAAATGTGATATACAGTGGTCATGGTAGTAATTTTTGTGATGGTAGTAGAAAATGTGGTAAAGAGTAGCAATGATAGTTATGTGTATACATGTGATGTACTTGGGACATGTTAGTAATCAATGTGGTATGCAGTGGTCATGTAGTATTACAATACAAGAGTCCTGGTACTTGTGCGATGGACTTTGTGAATATCATCAACAGGTAAGTGAACTTAGCAACCAGCATCAGCCACATGCAGTGCCAGGTTACAGACAAAGCTATGCGCTATATGCCAGTGTTAATAAGAATGGTATCATGGTAGTCATTGCCCAGTACAAGACAATCCCTGACTCCACCAAACAAAACATCCAATCAGTTCATAATTTAGAAGAGCAAGAAAGCAGACAATGACAAGTACAACTAAAGATTAAACCATCCACCAAATGTGGAAAGATCCATATTAAACAAGAGCTGTCAAAAGGACAGCATGCTCCACTATTCAAATATATATATATAAACCGAACAGATTTGATGTGGAAGAGAACAGGATGCAAAAATGGTAACTGAAGAGAAATCGAAAGGAATAGGAACAACTATTTGTCTATTTATCTGGGGTGATGGTGGTGTTGGTGTACGAGTGATGGTGTGAGGTTTATGTTATTTGATGTATGCAGTGTGAGTTTCATTGAAATAAATGAAGCTGCTTAAAAAACCTAACTGAAACTCTAAGATGAAAAGAAAATTATCATCTGGCTAAAATGAAATAAAAAGTTACGAAAACATGTGTCTGTAAGTGTCCTTGATGACTGGTCAAGCTCCTTTGACAGAGATATATGGCTAGTGGGTATTGAAATAAATGGACTGCCAATAATAAATAAAATAAATTCTAAGTCGAAAATAGGCCACACCTTTTTCTAAAATACAGTACAGAAACAGGGCCATCATTTTGCTAAAATGCAATAAAGAGTTATGGAACATGTGTCTACTAGCTTCCACACTTTACTGAAGTTGTATTAATAATAACAATCATCTATTGAAATACAAGGACTTGCCTAAAAACTTTAACCAGAGTTTTGAAGTCGGAAAAGGAACATAACTTGGCCTAAATGCAATACAGAGTTAATATGAAACATGTGTTTACTAGTGCACTAGGTATTTCTAGCTTTACTGAAGTTGTGCTGAAAGCAAAATCCCAGCCCATACACCTCCTTGCCGACCCACCCCCACGCCACCCCACCCATGCAGAACTCAAAAATCAAAATGTTCGGTCCCTTAGGACCCTATCATTTTTGCAACGCACTGCATGCTTGGTGGTGGACCTATTTACAGTTCGCCACTATGCTTTCCTTTTTAATTGTGCGATGACCGGACAGGCTGTAGACCCTATGATGACGTCTACCTAAAGCCTAAACGGACGGTGACGTTTGATGTTTGTCTGCAGTCTTGTCTTGTCGTGCCCTCAATGGTTTATTCTCTTGTCGCTCTGGCTTCTCCAAAGTCACTGAATACCTTCTTTGTGACTTTCTAGGCTATTAACTTTTGTATTAATATATACATGAGCGTCTTTGTGTTTTACCTATATTTGTGTGTGTGTGTGTGTGGGGGGGGGGGGGGGGGGGGGGGGGGACGTGCGAATGTATCATTGTTTCTATATGTGTGTATCAAAATGAACGAGCTGTATTTATTGTCCTTGTATGCATTGAATAGTTGAATGCTGGCATTTGTACATTTTAAAGTGATTAACCGCAGATATTATAACTTTATTCAGAGGTTATTAAGTATGTAGTTTAACATTCTTTGTTAACATTTGTACAAATGATGAGACTCAAATTAACACTTCAGTGTAAAAACTGTCGCGTTGCCTACAAGTGACCGATACATTCTCAAAATCTACGCTTTAAAACATTATTAAAAGAACAAGGCAAACATCAAATTCCTGTATACTTAACTAAATTAAATCAATTACAAAAACGCCGGTAAGCTTGTAAACTTATAAAAAAAAAAGCAGGTAATTACCGGCTCAAAGCCTGAGAAATGGCAGGCATGTAATGATAAAGGGCGTTAAACAAACAAACATTCTGATCAGATAATACATGTCTTAGACGTAAATATATTAAAAATGACTTTAATTAACTTAAATATATTATAAATGACTTTAGTTAGTACATACACAAGTTTTAACCATGTTCTGTTTCAGATGATATCGTTTTTATTGCAATAACATTTCTTATGCGAATCTACCCAAAAGGGGAGGTGCACAACAAACACCATGACACAAACATTCCTGGCAAGTTTCGAGTTTGTAGTGCCAGCTGTTCTTGAGTTCTCGCAAGACAAGAAGATTATGGACCGACCGACAGCCTATGCAAAGCCATATGCCCCCCCACTTCGGGTAGGGGGGGGCATAAAAAAATAATGGTCTAAATGTGATATACATTGGTCATGGTATGCCTGTGAGGGTGGCAGTGAATATTTGTCAACCTTCTAAGGCTATTTTATTATACTGAAAATATATTGGTTTCGCTAAATATTCCTTTGAAATAAAACTTGAGAAAACATTGTTACTTCTCTCTGTTCAAAATCACCATTCTCAGCACCTAGAAATATTTGATTGCTGCGGATGATTCTTTGTGTTCTTTCGGAATCTTCAGCTGTGAACTCATGAGTAAACATTTCAAATCATCTTCAGAAAATGGTGCATCTGTGTCCACCATTTTGGTAAATGTTCACTGATTTTCATTTGCGCATGTATACATACACTATAAACTTAATTCCTTTGACAGACAAGTACAAATTATACTGGGATGACATTGCAAAAAAGACTATCATTCAGTGACACTCCATGGACACGTTATAAGCGATGATATATTACAAAACTGGAAAATATCAGTCTATGGAAATTTAACATGAGGTATA
>JAWPHD010012190.1:15000-17500 GCA_037043455.1 Cyrtodaria siliqua
GACAGACAGGCCAGAGAGAAAGACAGACAGAGACCCAGACAGAGACCCAGACAGATACCCAGACAGACAGACAGACAGACAGATAGTCAGACAGACAGAGACTCAGAAAGGCAAGACAGAGAGCCAGACAGAGACCCAGACAGACAGACAGACAGACAGAGGTCCAGACAGAGACCAAGACAAGCCAGACAGAGACCCAGACATAGACCCAGACAGAAAGACAGACAGACAGACAGACAGACAGACAGACAGACAGAGGTCCAGACAGAGACCAAGACAGGCCAGACAGAGACCCAGACAGAGACATACAGACAAACATGCCAGAGAGACCCAGACAGAGAGCCAGACAGATACCTAGACAGACAGACAGACAGACAGACAGATAGACAGACAGACAGAGAGCCAGACAGATACCCAGACAGACAGACAGACAGACAGATAGTCAGACAGACAGAGACTCAGAAAGGCAAGACAGAGGTCCAGACAGAGACCAAGACAGGCCAGACAGAGACCCAGACAGACAGACAGACAGACAGACAGACAGACAGACAGACAGAAAGAGAGACATACATACAGACAGACAGACATACATACAGACAGACAGACAGACAGACAGACAGACAGACAGACAGACAGACAGACAGACAGACAGACAGACAGACAGACAGACAGACAGACAGACAGACAGACAGACAGACAGACAGACAGACAGACAGACAGACAGACAGACAGACAGACTGACAGAGACCAAGATAGGCCAGACAGAGAGCCAGACAGAAACCCAGACAGACAGAGAGAGTGCCAGACAGAGACCAAGACAGGCCAGACAGAGAGCCGGACAGAGACCCAAACAGACAGACAGACAGGCCAGACCGAGAGACAGACAGAGACCCAGACAGACAGACAGACAGACAGACAGATAGACATGCCAGCCAGACAGACAGACAGACAGACAGACAGAGAGCCAGACAGAGAGCCAGACAGAGACGGAGACAGACAGACAGACAGACAGACATACAGAGGCCAGACAGACACCAAGACAGGCCAGACAGTGAGCCAGACAGAGAGGCAGACAGAGAGGCAGACAGACAGACAGACAGACATACCGACAGAGGGCCAGACAGACACCAAGACAGGCCAGACAGTGACCCAGACAGACAGACAGACAGACAGACAGACAGATAGTCAAACAGACAGAGACTCAGACAGGCCAGACAGAGAGCCAGACAGAGACCCAGACAGACAGACAGACATACAGAGGCCAGACAGACACCAAGACAGGCCAGACAGTGAGCCAGACAGAGAGGCAGACAGAGAGGCAGACAGACAGACAGACAGACATACCGACAGAGGGCCAGACAGACACCAAGACAGGCCAGACAGTGAGCCAGACAGACAGACAGACAGACAGACAGACAGATAGTCAAACAGACAGAGACTCAGACAGGCCAGACAGAGAGCCAGACAGAGACCCAGACAGACAGACAGACAAACAGAGAGCCACGGAGACACAGACAGACAGACAGACAGAGAGCCAGACAGAGACCCTGAAAGACAGACAGACAGCCAGACAAACAGACAGTCAGACAGACAGACAAATAGACCGGCCAGACAGAAAGCCAGACAAAGACCCAGAAAGACAGACAGACAAACAAAGACCCAGACAGAGACACAGGCAGACAGACAGACAGACAGACAGAGACGCAGACTGGCCAGACAAAGAGCCAGACAGAGACACAGACAGACAGACAGACAGAGAGCCAGACAGAGACCCAGAAAGGCAGACAGACAAACAGATAGACAGGCCAGACAGAGAGCCAGACAGAGACCCAGACAGACAGACATACAAACAGAGAGCCAGACAGGCCAGATAGAGGGCCAGACAGAGAACCAGACAGAGACCAAGACAGACAGACAGACAGACAGACAACAGACAGACAGACTGACAGACAGACAGAGAGCCAGACAGACAGACAGACAGACATAGACCCAGACAGAGAGCCAGACAGAGAGCCAGACAGAGACCCAGACAGACAGACAGACAGACAGACAGACGGACGGACAGACAGACAGACAGACAGACAGACAGACAGACAGACAGACAGACAGACAGACAGACAGACAGACAGACAGACAGACAGACAGACAGACAGACAGACAGACAGACAGACAGACAGACAGACAGACAGACAGACAGACAGACGGACGAACAGACAGACAGACAGACAGACAGACAGACAGACAGACAGACAGACAGACAGACAGACAGACAGACAGACAGACAGACAGACAGACAGACAGACAGACAGACAGACAGACAGACAGACAGACAGACAGACAGACAGACAGACAGACAGACAGACAGACAGACAGACAGACAGACAGACAGACAGAGACCCAGACAGATAGACAGACAGACAGAAAAACAAACAGAAAGCCAGACAGAGACACAGGCAGACAGAGAGACAGACATACAGAGACGCAGACAGGCCAGACAAAG
>JAWPHD010012190.1:42500-50000 GCA_037043455.1 Cyrtodaria siliqua
TGAAAGAGTTTAATGATAGAAAATCTAAAGAAGGTTTTCCAGAATTAAAACTGGTTGACAACCCGAAATGTGGCTTTTTCAAAGCATACGAGGCGCCTGTCAAGGAATACAAAGACCCTTTAAAACTATTTCATGATGGGAAATCCATTATCACAAAACAAATACATAAAGAGATAGCAGAGTTTGCAAAACTAAAACAAGGATTATACTTTCAATTCGGTCTTACTATAGATTTAAATAAAGACGATGGTGCTACCAAAAAACACGCCCAAACGGCAGTTTTATATAGTGAGCAAAAGGTAATCTTAAACTCTGAAAAAATAAATTAGTTTTACGATGAATTATCTGCATATATACAAGAAAGCCTTGAAAGATATATAAGCGGAGGTTCAGGTTTGGAGATGGATCACTGTGTTAAGTTTTACTTGAATATTGCAAAGTATGAACCATTAAAAGGTTCATATATTCCTTTGCCTAAAGCAGTAGCTGATAAGAAAGCAATTATCAATGTAAAAAACGATGATGATCAATGTTTGTTTCATGCAATAAATTCAGCTTTAAATCCAGCTAAAAAGAATTTTGATAGATTATCAAAGTATCCTAGTATATAGTTCTTAAAGAAAGAAGACATTGACTTTCCCACTCCAATTTCTCAAATTTTCAAAGTGGAAAAACAAAACAAAACGCTATCAACGTTTACGGATATACAACAGGAAAAAATGAAAAAGGTAACAGTTTTTCCATATAAAATATCAGAACAACCAAAAGATATTGAGCGAATTAATTTGCTCTTAATATCTGAAGACATTGAGGTTGAAGAAAAATCAGAGAATGAAGATGATCCAAATAATGAAGAAGGAATCATAGATGACAACTATGACCCTGATGATCCAAATAATGAAGAAGGAATCATAGATGACAACTATAACCCTGATGATTATCCCGACAAACCAACAAAAACAAAAATAACAAAATATCACTATTGCTGGATTAAAAATCTGAATAGACTACTTTATGACCAAAAAACAAACATAAAGGTCAAACTTACTTCTGCGATCGTTGCATTCACGACTATTCTGGAAAAGGACTACTTACCAAACACAGAGAAGACTATGAGGGTATCAACAAAAATTCTTGTAGAATAGAAATGCCGCAAGAAGGTAAAAATCACATAAAATTTAAAAATCATCAAAATCAGATGCCTGTGCCTTATGGAAGATATGCTGATTTTGAGAGTATAATTAAACCGCAATCAATCGAATTTGGAATAAAATCTGAAATTCAAAATGTTTGGATACCAGGTTGTCGGACCTGATGGTAAAGCTGAAGAACCTGTATTTACAGAGGTGAAGATGCTGTTGAAGTGTTTTTAAATTGCATGGAACGTGAAAAGAGCAACATTAATAAAAAATGTGCTCACTCAGAACCATTATTCATGACACAACAAAATGAGGAAGATTACGAAAAAGCAACACACTGTTGGATATGCGAGAATGAAATAGGCAGAAAATCTGGTAAAAACGGCAAAGTAAGAGACCATTGTCATTTTGCAGGAGAATACAGAGGTGCAGCACATAAAAACTGCAACCTAAAGCTGAAAATAAAACCAAACAAAACACCTATACCTGTTATATTTCACAACCTCAAAGGATATGATAGTCATTTGATTAAGCAAAAAATACATCAAATGAAAGGTAATATTACATGCATCCCAAACAACGCTGAAAAGTATATTTCATTTAATGTTGGACAACTTAGATTTTTAGACAGTTTCCAATTTATGGCTTCGTCTCTGGAAAAATTGGTTAAAGCAACAGACAAATCCGATTTTAAAATTACCAAAAATCAGTTTGGGGAACAAACAGATTTACTTTTACGAAAAGGTGTTTATCCATACGAATATATGGACAGTATGGAAAGATTTAAGGAAACGCAATTACCGCCTATAGAAAAGTTTTCCAGTAGTTCCAAAGATTATGAATATGCTCAAAAAATATGGAAAAAGTTTAACTGTAAAACTCTTGGAGACTATCATGATTTATATCTAAAAACTGATGTAACTCTGTTAGCAGATATATTTCAAACTTTCAGAAAAACATGTATGAATGCATATAAACTCGATCCCTTGCATTACTACACAGCGCCTGGATTATCTTGGGATGCTTTACTTAAACATTCTAAAATAGATTTAGAACTTTTGACAGACATTGACAAGCACTTGTTTGTAGAAAAAGGAATGCGAGGTGGCATAAGTATGGCATCAAAAAGACACGCCAAAGTAAACAATCCATATGTGGCTGATTATAACCCGGACGAGGAAAACAGCTTTATAATGTATTATGATGCTAATAACTTATATGGATGGGCAATGAGTCAGCCACTTCCATATTCTGGCTTTGTTTGGAAAGCCAAAAACAAAAAAGGAAAATATTCTAAACCAAAACCTGGCAAAGGACAAATACTTGAAGTTAATTTAGAATATACTAAAGAACTTCATGATAGTCACAATGATTATCCACTTGCCGCTGAAAGATTAAAAGTAAAAAAAGAATGGTTGTCTAAATACCAGACAGATCTGTTAGAAAATAATAGCATGATAAATACAGAACAACTAGACCAAATCTTATGGACAAAGAAAAATATGTGATATATCACAAAACCCTGGAACTGTATTTATCATTGGGTATGAAACTAAAATAAGTACACAGAGTATTAGAATTTAATGAAAAACCTTGGATGGCATCATACATAAATTTAAACACAGAACTTAGGAAAAAAGCTAAATCACAATTTGAAAAAAATATTACAAGCTAATGAACAACTCTGTGTTTGGCAAAACAATGGAAAATCTACGCAAGCGAACTGATATAAAACTAGTCAGAACTTACGGCTCTGAAAATGAAAAAATAAGAAAAATACTAGCCAAACCCAACTTTAACAGGCGTATAAAATTTTCAGATGAATTGTCAGCAATACATGTGAACAAAACAAAATTAACATTAAACAAACCAGTTTATGTTGGAATGTCAGTATTGGATTTATCAAAGTACATGATGTATGATTGGTATTATAATACCCTGAAAAAAAGGTACGGAAATGACTGTACTTTATTATACACAGATACTGACAGCCTACTGGTAGACATCAAAACAGATGATGCATACAAAGACATGGCTGAAATGAAAGATGAGTATGATCTAAGTGATTATCCTCAAAATCACCCAATGCACGATGATACAAACAAAAAAGTATTAGGCAAAATGAAAGACGAATGTGCTGGTGTTGCTATAGCTGAGTATGTTGGATTAAGACCCAAACTATATTCTATTTTGAGAGCGGATGAACAACTTATCAAAAAAGCAAAAGGAACAAAAAAATACGTAATCGAAAAAAATATAAACTTTGAAAAATACAAGGATGCATTGTTTAACAAGACAAAATACACCCATGATATGAATATGATACGCACGATGAAGCATCAAATATACGGCATAACAGTAAACAAAGTAACACTGTCACCAATTTACTCAAAAAAATACATTCGAGAAGATGGAATTACAACTGATGCATATGTTTTTTATAAAAACTTATGAATTTGGGTATCAGCAGGAACAATAAGTAGTTCTTCTTTGACAAATCCTCTCTGTGGCTCTGGTAATTTCAAATAATAAACTCTTATACCTTGCGTCACCATATAACTTTTAATCTTGTGAATAGCTACACTCCACATTGGATCAGTTGCTCTGCGTCTTCCACCTTCTTGTTCCCCGGGTTGATATAAATATCTTACACTTGCATTTATACGGATAGGATCACCTTTTAATATTTTTGTTTCAACAGGAGGGGGCTTTTTTGTCTCCACATTTATTGCTTTGACAACTTCTGGTAATCTCTTTACCCATTCTCTATTACGTTTTTGTGAATCTATTTCCTTAGCATACTGATAACCAAACAATCTTTCAGCTAATGTTCTGTTAAATCTTTCCACTATAGCTTGGTCTCTGTGTATTTCTGTTCTGCCCCGTCTGATATTTACTTTGTGTTTGGCCATCAACTGCGATACTGCACCCATAAATTCTCTGCCTGGATCCACTTGTAATAATTTTGGATATTTTAGATGTCGACTGTATATTTTCTCAAATGCTTTGGCAACTTCTGTGCTATCCTTGGAAGTCAGCGGCTCTGCTTCTTTGTATCTACTTGCAATATCAACCACAGTCACGCATATTTATATGTCTTGCGGCCACGACCAAAGCCAAAAGTATCATGCGGTAAAATTAACAAATCAGCTTGATGCACTCCATTCTTAGCAGAAACATCAAACCTGGGTCTAATTATTTTCTTTGGCGCAGGTAAATAAATCTGCCACACAGCTTGTTTTTTTAAAAATTCTCAGGCCTGTTTCTTACTGACACCAGCCTTCTTTGATAATTTTTTAACTGCTGAGTAACCTCTCCAAAATCCTTTTGGGCTGTAATAAATCTTTTCCATTTTTTTTCTACTAAAGATTAAAATTTATATAACTATAAAGAAAAAAAATGTTAATCACAACTGCACGATTTAAGAACTGCTCGAAGAGCAAAATCAATATAGCACAAAGAAATGGACAGACTTGGAAATAAATAAAATATACACTATTACAGATACGAAAATAGTAGATACCGAATATGGTCCATCCATGGTATTAACATTATTAGGCAACGGTGAAGTATGGGCGCCTGATCATCTCAAAAATAAATTAGAGAAGAGTGCTAAACCACCACCATATTATATACGACCAACAAAAAAAATAGGTATCATGCATATGACTTAGTCTTTCCAAAGGTTATTTCAAAGTAATTATAGTTTTAAACTTTTGTTTTATGAAATCAATTTGTACGCCACAAATCCAGTTGCAGCCATGCCCACCACAATAAACGTAATTTCTCTATTCTGTTGATCCGGAGATGGTGTATAAAAATCACTCAACTTGGGCTCCGGTTCTTAAAGCAAATGTTTGCCAGTTGTATAATAATACTGTTTCATAGCTTGGTCCACATCATCAAAAGTCTGCTCTGCATGATGCTCTTTTTGCAGTTGCTTATTAATAAAATCTAATCTCTCTGTTCTTTTTTTATTCCACGCCGCTGAATGACTTCCCATTTTTGAAAAGAAATAATTTGAACCGCTAAACGCTAATGCATTTGTTAATGCGCCACCGATCATCATTGCTACTGCACTTGCCATTTTTTTATATATATATTTTTTAAAATTATTTCATAATATCCGCAGGAACAATACCTTGCTTAATCAGCATATCCTTTGTAGCCATTGCTAACATTATATCCACAGACAGCATCCCAACATCTACCATATTAAAATCCACTTTAGGGGCTTGGTTTTTTAGTAGTTTTCTGCCAATCTCAGAATATCCAACAGTTAAAAGTGTTTCCACTCCAGCGTGATACATCATATTTACAATTTGATTTCCGTCAATACTTGCTGCCATTTTTTTTATATTATTTTTTATATTATTTTTGTAAATAAATTATTAAAAACGGGTCTTTTGGTGCAACATGAACAGCCACAGGTTGCACAGGTTGCGTAGCAGATTTCTTGTTATAAATATACAAACCCAACCCAGCAATGCCTACTAATAAAACCAGACACGGTGGAATATAATTTTTGTATACGTTTATTTTGATTTCTGGTTCCTCTTCATCTATTGTTATTTTTGTTATTTCATTTTGCTTTGCAGCATCTTGCTTTGCATCTTGCTCTACCAAACGCTTTGCCTTTCTGGCCGCTGCTCCTTTTTTTCCAGCTTCTATTCTTTTTGGTTTTTTTACTTTTTGTGCAGGTATAACTTCACTCTCTTGGTTCTCCATCATTTATATTATCTATATTTTTTAATTTTATTGCAATCAATATGTCTAACAGTTGTCAGTATTGCTGTAAACGGCGCCAAGCACATTCCATACCTGTAATACAACTCACAACAAGCACTTGTCAAAACAGGATTAATAAATGGGTCTTCCTCCAAATCTTCTATCAGTTTTGGTGGATTGGTTACATTAAAATATTTTGATACTCCCATCACATACAAGTTAATAAAAGATTTGCCTAAAGTCTTGGTCATACTTGCCCCAAGTCTTGCTTCATATCTGCAGTACAGTTTGTTAATTTCATCCGGGGGCATGCTATCTATATTCGTGAGTTGTATGTCTTTACCCAAATATTGACGACTACCGCCGCCAGCCACTATGGCTGATAATCTTTCTTTTTTTGTTTCTTGTTGCTTTGATTCATCACGTTCCGTGAAACCTTCCGATATATCTTGTAATAGTTCTTCCGCATTCATTTTTATATTAATAATTTTATTTTTTATCTTGAAATAAATATAAAACACAAAACAACCAGCTGCGATATTGATGCAACTAGTAATTGTTAGTATTGTTAATAAATGTAGCATTGTTATTAATATTGCTTTTTTTTTTATTAGCATTGTAAATTTGCCGCAAGCATTGCTATTAACATTGCTACTTTGCTATGAGCAATGCTACTTTGCTATGAGCAATGCTATAAGCATTACTATATTTTTTGATATTTTCATTATATTTTCATGTCAGTATTGCTACTATGCTGTTAGTATTACTATTAGCAACAAAGCAATGCTGTTAGAAAAAAAGCATTGCTGTTAATAATTATTCAACCCAATACCCAGTTGGTTGGTCAGTCCTCAAAATTAACTTGGAATATTTAGTTTTTGCTAAAGCTTTTTTTATACTGGTTCTCTCTTCCAACGTCGGAATAACATCATTTTCTCTCAATAAATTTTCATAACTATATCTGTCCTTGGTGTAAAACATACACAACCATTTTGCTTGCTCCCTTAAATCTTTCAATACAGAATTATATATCTGTGAAATAACCCACACTGATTGTTTGGTGTGGCGAACAGAAAATGCCAACTCTGATAACATATCTTTTTTCTTTGTAATTCTTTTGTGGCGGAGCAATCATCAATGATGTATAGTGTGGGCTTGCCAGCATATTGTTTGAAAAAGAAACGCAACAGTTCTTGCAGCATTTCTTTGCCGTTGCTAACTGGATTGACAATTATTATTTTTTTATCTCTCGGGTTTCTCACATCTCCTATCCAGGATCTATTTTTATAAGCCTCGTTCCACTCTTTGGTTGGACACAAGATATTTATATGTTCAAAAACTCCAACATACTCTTGTTCAAGTATGTCAAGAACAAACTCTGTTTTGCCGCAGCCTGTCTGACCGCAGATAATGGCACTGTGTGAATATTTAGGATATTTAGTATCGTACTTCTTTGAATCTTCCATCTTCGAAATTGATTTGCGCATCTTGTATTATATATAGATAAATATTTATAGGTTGATCTGCATCTGCTTTTTTATTTATTAGTATCGTTATGCCTTCACTGCCGTTTTCTATTTTTCTTCCACTATGTTTTAACATGTTTGCTTTACCAATACCTTGGTAAGCTATG
>JAWPHD010012190.1:72500-77748 GCA_037043455.1 Cyrtodaria siliqua
TGTCTGTGTCACTGTCTGGCTCTCTGTTTGTCTGTCTGTCTGTCTGGCTCTCTGTCTGGCCCTCTGTCTGGCGTGTCTATCTGTATGTCTGTCTGTCTGTTTGTCTGTTGTCTGTCTGGGTCTCTGTTTGGATCTCTGTCTGGCCTGTCTATCTGTCTGTCTGTCTGTCTGTCTGGGTCTCTGTCTGGCTCTCTGTCTGTCTGTCTGTCTGTGTCTCTGTCTGGCTGTTTGTCTGGCCTGGCTGTCTGGCAGGCCTGTCTGTCTGTCTGTCTGTCTTTCAGGGTCTCTGTCTGGCTCTCTGTCTGGCCTGTCTGGTTTCTGTCTGGCTCTCTGTCTGTCTGTCTGTCTGTCTGTGTCTCCGTGGCTCTATGTTTGTCTGTCTGTCTGTCTACGTCTCTGTCTGGGTCTCTGTCTGGCCTGTCTATCTGTCTTTCTGTCTGTCTGTCTAGGTCTCTGTCTGGCTCTCTGTCTGGCTCTCTATCTGGCCTGTCTGGCTGTCTGTCTGGGTATCTGTCTGGCTCTTTGTATGTCTGTCTGTCTGTCTTGGTCTCTGTCTGGCTCTCTGTCTGGCCTGCCTGGGTCTCTGTCTGTCTGTTTAGGTCTCTGTCTGTCTCTCTGTCTGTCTGTCTGTCTGTCTGTCTGTCTGTCTGTCTGTCTGTCTAGCCTGTCCTGTCTGGGTCTCTGTCTGTCTGTCTGTCTGTCTGTCTGTCTGTCTGTCTGTCTGTCTGTCTGTCTGGGTCTCTGTCTGGCTCTTTGTCAGGCCTGTCTGGGTCTCTGTCTGTCTGTCTGTCTGTCTGTGTCTCTGTCTGGCTTTCTGTTTGTCTGTCTGTATGTCTGGCTCTTTGACAGGCCTGTCTGGGTCTCTGTCTGTCTGTCTGTCTGTATGTATGTCTGCGGTCTGTCTGTCTGTCTGTCTGTCTGTCTGTATGTCTGTCTGTCTGTCTGTCTGTCTGTCTGTCTGTCTGTCTGTCTGTCTGTCTGTCTGTATGTCTGTCTGTCTGTCTGTCTGTCTGTCTGTCTGTCTGTCTGTCTGTCTGTCTGTCTGTCTGTCTCTCTGTCTGTCTGTCTGTCTCTCTGTCTGTATGTCTGTCTGTGTATCTGTCTGGCCCTCTGTCTGGTTCTCTGTCTGTCTTTCTCTCTGGCCTGTCTGTCTGTTTGTCTGTCTGTCTGTCTGTCTGTCTATCTGTCTGGGTCTCTGTCTGGCTCTCTGTTTGTCTGTCTGTCTGTCTGGGTCTCTGTCTGGCTCTCTTTCTGGCCTGTCTATCTGACTGTCTGTCTGTCTATCTGGGTCTCTGTATGGCTCTCTGTCTGATCTGTCTTGGTCTCTGTCTGGCTCTCTGTCTGTCTGTCTGTCTGTCTGTCTGTACGTCCGTCTGTCTGGGTCTTTATGTCAACAATATTTGAAAATTGTAATGCTGTATTGAATTTCTTATGCTCAGACAGACAGACAGACAGACAGACAGACAGACAGACAGACAAATAGACAGACAGACAGACAGACAGACAGACAGAGAGACAGACAGACAGACAGACAGACAGAGATCCAGATAGGCCAGACAGAGAGCCAGACAGAGACCCAGACAGACAGAGAGACAGACAGACAGACATACAGACAGACAGAGTGCCAGACAGAGACCAAGACAGGCCAGACAGAGAGCCAGACAGACAGACAGACAGAAAGACAGACAGACAGACAGACAGACAGACAGACAGACAGACAGACAGACAGACAGACAGACAGACAGACAGACAGACAGACAGACAGACAGACAGACAGACAGACAGACAGACAGACAGACAGACAGACAGACAGACAGACAGACAGGCCAGACATAGAGACAGACAGAGACCCAGACAGACATACAGACAGACAGACATACAGACAAACAGAAACCAAGACAGGCCAGACAGAGACAAAGACAGAAAGACAGAGAGAGAGAGAGAGAGAGAGAGAGAGAGAGAGAGAGAGAGAGAGACAGACAGACAGACAGACAGACAGACAGACAGACAGACAGACAGACAGACAGACAGACAGACAGACAGACAGACAGACAGACAGACAGACAGACAGACAGAGAGCCAGACAGAGAGCCAGACAGACAGACAGACAGACAGGCCAGAGAGAAAGACAGACAGAGACCCAGACAGAGAGCCAGACAGATACCCAGACAGACAGACAGACAGACAGATAGTCAGACAGACAGAGACTCAGAAAGGCAAGACAGAGAGCCAGACAGAGACCCAGACAGACAGACAGACAGACAGACAGAGGTCCAGACAGAGACCAAGACAGGCCAGACAGAGACCCAGACAGAGACCCAGACAGAAAGACAGACAGACAGACAGACAGACAGACATACAGACAAACATGCCAGAGAGAAAGACAGACAGACAGACAGACAGACAGACAGACAGACAGACAGACAGACAGACAGACATACAGACAGACAGACAGACAGACAGACAGACAGACAGAGAGAGACTCAGACAGGCCAGACAGAGAGCCAGACAGAGACCCAGACAGACAGACAGACAGACAGACAGAGGGCCAGACAGAGACCCAGACAGGCCAGACAGAGACCCAGACAGACAGACAGACAGACAGACAGACAGACAGACAGACAGACAGACAGACAGACAGACAGACAGACAGACAGACAGACAGACAGACAGACAGACAGACAGACAGACAGACAGACAGACAGACAGACAGACAGACAGACAGACAGACAGACAGACAGACAGACAGACAGACAGACAGACAGACAGACAGACAGACAGACAGACAGACAGACAGACAGACAGAGAGACAGACAGACAGACAGACAGCCCAGACAGAGACCCAGACAGACCAACAGAGAGCCAGACAGACAGCCAGCCAGCCAGCCAGCCAGCTAGCCAAACAGACAGACAGACAGACAGACAGACAGACAGACAGACAGGCATACAGACAAACATGCCAGAGAGAAAGACAGACAGAGACCCAGACAGACAGACAGACAGACAGAGAGACAGAGAGACAGAGAGACAGAGACCAGACAGACAGACAGACAGACAGACAGACAGACAGACAGACAGACAGAGAGACAGAGAGACAGACAGACAGACAGACAGACAGACAGACAGACAGACAGACAGACAGACGGACAGGTCAGACAGAGACCCAGACAGAGACCAAGACAGACAGACAGGCCAGACAGAGAGCCAGACAGAGAGCCAGACAGCCAGACAGCCAGACAGCCAGACAGCCAGACAAACAGACATACAGACAGGCCAGACAGACAGACAGACAGACAGAGAGCCAGACAGAGAGCCAGACAGACAGACAGACAGACAGACAGACAGACAGACAGACAGACAGACAGACAGACAGACAGACAGACAGACAGACAGACAGACAGACAGACAGGCCAGCCAGACAGACAGACAGACAAACAGAGAGCCAGACAGAGAGCCAGACAGAGACGGAGTAAGACAGACAGACAGACAGACATACAGAGGGCCAGACAGACACCAAGACATGCCAGACAGTGAGCCAGACAGAGAGGCAGACAGACAGACAGACAGACAGACAGACATACAGACAGAGGGCCAGACAGACACCAAGACAGGCCAGACAGTGAGCCAGACAGACAGACAGACAGACAGACAGGCAGACAGACAGACAGACTGACAGAGACCCAGATAGAGAGCCAGACAGACATACAGACAGACAGAAAGGCCAGAGAGAAAGACAGACAGAGACCCAGACAGAGAGCCAGACAGATACCCAGACAGACAGACAGACAGACATATAGTCAGACAGACAGAGACTCAGAAAGGCAAGACAGAGAGCCAGACAGAGACCCAGACAGACAGACAGAGGTCCAGACAGAGACCAAGACAGGCCAGACAGAGACCCAGACAGAGACCCAGACAGACAGACAGACAGACAGACAGACAGACAGACAGACAGACAGACAGACAGACAGACAGGCATACAGACAAACATGCCAGAGAGAAAGACAGACAGAGACCCAGACAGAGAGCCAGACAGATACCCAGACAGACAGACAGACAGACAGACAGATAGACAGACAGACAGAGAGCCAGACAGAGACCCAGACAGACCAAGACAGGCCAGAGACCTCTGGCCTGTCTTACTCTCTGTCAGGCCCTCTGTCTGTCTGTCTGTCTGTCTGGGTCTCTGTCTGTCTCTCGGTCTGTCTCTCGGGTCTCTGTCTGTCTGTCTGTCTGTCTGTCTGTCTGTCTGTCTGTCTGTCTGTCTGTCTGTCTGTCTGTCTGTCTTTCTGTCTGTCTGTCTGTCTGTCTGTTTGTCTGTCTGTCTGTCTGTCTGTCTGTCTGTCTGTCTGTCTGTCTGTCTGTCTGTCTGTCAGGCTGGCTGGCTGGCTGGCTGGCTCTTTGCCTGGTCTATCTGGCTGGCTGTATGGCTCTCTGTCTGGCCTGTCTGGGTCTCTGTCTGGGTCTCTGCCTGGCCTGTATGGGTATCTGTCTGCGTGTATTACGGGAACATAGTCAGGGTTCTACATTAGATATATGTTTGGGATTGTTTTACGGGACAATGTCCTGGGTCAGGTTTGTACATACCTAATATGTATGGGCTTTAATTAAGAAACAATATCCAGGGTCAGGTTTGTACATAAATTATATACATAAGCCTGTATTAAAGGAAAATATCTAGGATCAGGTGTGTACATTATGTATATGTATGGGCTTGTAATATGTGACAATAGTTAGAGTCAGGTTTGTACATAAGGTATATATATGGGCGTGAATTAAACGACAATATACAGGTTCAGGTTTGTACATTATGTATATGCATGGGCTTGTACTACGGGACACTAGTCAGGGCCAGCTGTGTACATAAGTAATATGTATGAGCTTAAATCCTGATCAGGTTTGCACATTAGATTCATGTATAGGGTTGTATTAAGGGAAATAGTCGGGGCCATGTTTGTACATAACGTGTATGTATGGGCTTGTATTATGGAACAATAGTCAGGGTCAGGTTTGTACATAATACGATTGGGCTTTAATTAAGAGACACTATTCAGGTTCAGGTTTCTCTGTCTGTCTGTATGTCTGTCTGTCTGTCTGTCTGGGTCTCTGTCTGGGTCTCTGTCTGGCCTCTCTGGGTTTTTGTCTGGATCTCTGTCTGTCTGTCTGTCTATATGTCTGTCTGTCTAGGTCTCTGTCTGGGTCTCTGTCATTCTGTCTGTCTGTCTGTCTGTCTGGGTCTCTGTCTGGC
>JAWPHD010012191.1:0-77740 GCA_037043455.1 Cyrtodaria siliqua
GTCTCTGTTTGAAGGCTATTCCAAGTTCTTTATTCCATTTTTGCTGGGATTTGTTAGTGTTTCTACAATATTTTTTAAGAATTCTTGATTAAAAGTAAAGTTAAACCTTTTATGTTGCCTTTATTTGTTGATATTTTTATTTTAGGATGTTCAGATTCTAGTTTCATGTTTAACACTTGTTTTCCATGTATTTGAATTGCATTGAGTAGACCCTAGTAATATAGTAATGGAATTCCGTATGTCATATTTATCTGAAAATTCTGTAGGACAATAAGTTACACTGTTCACTAACAATATCATATATAAAGAACACCCCCTTTGACAAAAAGCTTTAAACGATATTTAAATCCCAGGTTAAAGCAATATTGAGTTATAAAATAAAGTTCTGATAAACATTTCAATTGCGTTTGTAATACATTCACAGTCTAAACAGCCCATGAATGCATTACATTTTTCCAAAAACTATTTTGATAGTTTGCTATTTTATTAATTCAATCTTTATGTGAGATACCCGACACTTTATATCCCACCAAACTCGTCTAGATTATTTAGCACAAGTGTTTTCCACGGTGAGAATATTTCAGGATCTACAAGTTTTTTAACCCATACTAGTTTACAGTGATGGCTTAGTGATTTTTATTGTGGGAAACTTAAGACCACCATTTTTATTGAATTTATTATAACCGATCGTTTAAATCTTATCCATTTTCCCCGACCAAAGAAATTAAGTATAATATTTGAAATTCTTGGAAAATGTGATCTGGGGGGTCAGGAAGGACAGTTAAGCAGTCAATTATGATGGAAAGTGCAAGCGTTTTGATAACTGTTGTTTTGCCAATAAGCGTAAGATTTCTAAAAGACCAGTCGTTTAAACGATTTTTCATTTTATTAAGTTTATCATGATAATTATTTATAAAATAGTTGTCTTTATCTAAGTTATAAGTTATTTCAAGAATTTTAAAATCTCCTTTATAATTCCAGATCACTGGTTTATCAGTATAAAGTTTTTCGCGACAACCTTTTCTTGCTCCTATCCATATAATTTGGGTTTGTCAAAATTTACTTTAAACCGGGGTAAAGGTAAAATTTTGTCCACTGTTTGAAAGGCAGTATTAATGATTTTCATCATTCTCTAGAAAAAGAGAGGAGTCATCGGCATATTGGTTTAATAAATATTCAGAGTCTCTTACACGTATACCATTTATATCGGGGTGATATTTCAAAGCAGCACTTAAAAATTCAACACATATTATAAAAATATACGGGTAAAAAGGATCGCCTTGTCGAACACCTTTTTGGATTGAAAAAAAAGTCGGACCAATGTCCGTTATTCAGCACGCAACTAGATACATTATTATAAAAAGTGTGAAACCAGTTTAAAATTGAATCTCCAAGGTTAACGAAACGTAAACATTTTTCTATAAATTCCAATTCTAAAGAATCAAAAGCTTTTCAAATTCTAGTAAAACAAGAAGTCCGGGTATATTTTCTTCATCACATTTTAAAATAAAGTCAGATATAAGTCGTGTTAAATCACCCATTTGTCGTCCCTTTAAAAACCTGTTTTGACTTTCCGATATTAGTCGTGGGAGTATTGTTTTAATACGATTGGCAAATAGCTGAGGATGCAATTTTATAAGCGAAATGAGGTCTCCGATTTTTTTAATAGCAGATTTTGATTTACCTTCCTTAGGAAGACAAGTGATCACACTTTTCCTTTGAGTAACTGATAACGACTTGAACTAGTATCCTTGATTCAAAGATCTTACCATAAACATACCAATATCTTCCAAAAGAATTCATAAAATCAGCTGTAAAGCCACCTAAACCTGGAGATTTATCCTTTTATCCTATTTCTTTTTCAAAGCCATTTAAACATTCATTTACGCTAAGAAGTCCCTCTACGAGTCGCGTTCTCCTTCGTTAAACTCGTTTAAAAAAGGATTGCTTGTATCAACAAATATCCTTTATAAGGGTATTAAAGGTTTAGATGCTGCTAGAGAGTTTCATAAAATTGTTTTGCTCTTAAAAGTATTCTTTTAAGTCTGTTGTATCATTTCCATCACTTTTTATAATTTTTGGTATTAATTTTTCTGTGTATTGCCTTTTTTTCTAAATTGCAGAAGTATATTTAGTAGATTTTTCCCCCTTCTACTTCCATTTCGCTTTTGTTCTTAAAATAATTCCTTATTCTTTCATCCCGGATTGTTTTTAGCTCTATATGTAATTGATCAATTTCATTTTTTAACAGAATTGTCCCCAATTGTCTAATAAAAACTATAATTGTTTAAGTTTAGTTTCTATTTCATTTCTTTCTTATTTTTCTAGTTTTAAAAAGGAAGCAAATGATATGGTTTTGCCCCTAATCATAAGTTTAATCGTTTCGCAGAATAGTTGATCATCTATATTAAATCGTATTTCTTGTTCATCATTTGAATTGTTCACTTTAATTTGGTCTATTGTTTCAGAAATAGATTGTTGACAAATATTTACAATCCGGCATTATGTTAATAAGCTGTTATTAATGTCCATGTACCCGGCGCCGTTGTTGATCAATAACATGTTTTACCAAACACCTAGAGTAAACCCAATCCAGCTAACATTTTGAAATTGCAATGTTATTGTTGAGTGTAATAAAAAGAACCAAAAAGGCTGAATAAGTTAAACCAAACTATTTAGAAAAAAAGAAGGAAAGAAGTAAGAGTGATAAGAGTTAAATAAAACGTAGCAGAAATAGAAAGAATAGCAAGCAAGTACCTAAAAAATAAAGAGAACATATACCAAGGGAACCATGTATCTATTAGAGATTTCAATCCGCTAACATGTAGAAGTTCCAAATGTGATACCAAACTACAGCTAATCTCTCCTCTACATAATACAGTGTTGTAACGGACATGTGTTGCGAAAAAGAAATGCAAAACGAAAGCTCACGTTGCGATTTTATTCTTACCTTGTTTAACACCTCATTTTGGACAGATAGTTTTTAAGAATTAAGCAAGTTAGGTATCGTAATTCTTCATCCTCCACTGATACTGATAAAGATTGCAAGCTTATTGTTAACCTTTAAAATCTGCGGTCCCATATTTTGGCCAATATTTTAACTGATTCATTCTCCTTTAGAGATTATTGATTATTTACAAGTTTGAATGCAGGGGCAAACTACTATGTTGACTGTCCTTGTCGTGCACTCAATGGTTTTTCTCCGTATTTCTCTGGCTTCTGCAAGTCACTTGAGTACCTTTCTTTGAAGGCGTTCTAGGCTAATTTTTTTTTGTATTATATATACACGAGCATACTTTGTGTTTTACTTATATTGCCTAATAATGCTGCCTTGTTGATTAGAGAATAGTTCATTGCGGGGATTTCTTTACTTACTCTGTCCCGTTTTATTGGGCTGACAGTAGGGTAATTGTGAGGTTTGGTGCCCCTTGAACCTGGTTTAGACCCCCGGCGGCCTTTTTTGCCACTGACCGTTCCAAGGCGGTATCCCTATTTTCAACCCTTTTGTGTTTGTGATGTCTTATTTGGCCTTTTATTCATCTTAAAATGTGTTCTTTGTTTCTGTGTATGTTTGTGGCGACTGTCGTCTTTCCTGTTCGATTTTTAAATCTATATGTGTCATCCAACCAAGACCTTGACGAAATTGATAAACTGACATGAACACAGTTCATATTACAAATAAACATTTCTAGAATAGTTAAAGAGTGTTGTATTTGTTTAGGCAATTATAACAGGGAACATTCTGTACCATAGAACGAATACAAAATACATGTACAATTGGCTTACAATTAAACAAATTCAACTGAATACAATTCATCTAGTTATGCACGGCTTAAAAAGTGTTGATTTAGCAACGACATTGTAATTGTTTTAAACTTGCTATTTTTACAGAGTTGTGGGTGTGGCGATAACCAAGTGTGTACGGACACAAAAGCGATGCATTGCTCCATAGAAGGTATGCTAACTCGACTCAAATAAAACAAATATTCTTAACGTTTCATTTGTATTGTTATTCATTTTTGTGGGTGATATTATAAAACAGCAATCTATTATGCTTAACCGTAACATTTTAAATATTTCACTTATATTCGTTTAAAATATAATTCTTTATATTAACCAAAATGATTGCTCGTTGTTTTTCTGGACGAAGAGATTAAACCATGAATAACCGCATAATGCCTATGATCAGGCAGTTACAAGTAGCAATCAAAAGAAAAAAGGTTTGACCTATTGCGTTGATAAAAACACAAAGGACATAAGTATGCATCAATAATGCATGGTATTTTCGGATACCGGGATTTAGCTTGAACCCAAACATTTTGGACGAACGAAACTGCAAAATATTGTCTAAAGTATTAAGTTATACATGTAGTAGGACTCACCTGAAGGCATATGTAAATACTAGCGCGTTACTGTTAGTTGTGGAGTGCGTGGTTCAGTGGTAGAGCGCCGAACCCTAAGATCGAGAGGTTGTGGGTTCGATCCTCTCCGCGGCCACATTATTTATCCTTGAGCAAGATAATTAATCCATATTACTTAGTACTGGTTCTACCCAGGAAGCCATCGAGAGTGATTAATCTAATTTGCAAGAACTTGTTTCGCAATCGATGTAAAACAAATGTTTAAACTAAACTGCTATCTCGCCACAGAGCTATTCTATTATTGTGGCATTTTTTTGAGTGTCCGCATTGCATGCGAGCTGTACCGTTAAAACTCTGCTGAATGTACTAAATTTCCGTTGCATTTATTTCGGTCCGATTACAATATAATGGTACATAACCTATATACTTGTGTTATTACAAATGTGCATTATTTTATCAACTTTAAACCCGTATTACTAAAATATTCTAATTTTCTTTCCAATTAGATAATACCCAAATGTGTGTAGTGGATACTGTCCTTATTAAAACGCATTGGTATAGGTGTATGCTCTATTAATACTTTCATATTGTCCCGTTTAGTTTGCATTGAGCTGTGTGCAATCAACAACACTTCTAAACCGAATGTTAACTATCACAAAAACGTACGAAAAAACAGTAGCATTATGCATGTAAATGAAGGACATATAAACAAGGGGCATAACTACAGTAAAACAACAATGAATACACATATGTATGTCATCGGGGTCGTGTAAACATAACTACAGTGGGTTTTTCTTGTATTCCTTTATTAGGTGACCTATCGATATAAAAACAAGTATTTACAATAACGAATACCTTAATATTTATCACAGAGTCGGTTAACATATTATAGTAGATATAATCATGTAATGGTTATCCCATCCTAGTTCAATTCCAACATTAACATATATGTAAAAGATAATATATCGCATTCTCAATATATCGCATTCTCTATTGAACTTAGACATATAAACAACCGCCGCCATTATTGCCGGGCCTTTGTAAAAGACTTCGTCACACCAACATTACAATTAGCATCAAGTCCATGATAAATTATTACAACAAGTTTAGCAATGACTTACCATGGATAAATGTATATTCGAGATCTCAAGATATTCTTTTAACAGTTGTAGTGCATGTAAATGCAAATACAGTTAACGATCTATAAAATGGCGACTGTTCAAAAAGGCCTAGTGCGAGCGTGTCCCTAATATGCGGGAATTCATATTTCATACACAGAAGAGGTTAAGGTTCATTCATACCCAATCAGATCACTCGACCACACTGACGTATACATGCACATGACATAACAAAACATGGAATAACCTGACTTACATATACAAACAATGGACAAATACCGGACACTTAGTATATTGGATTGAACAGGAGGGCCACAACATATAGGGAAAATATAGGATTTGGACAACATGCAAAATGGGATATTTTGACTCTGTGACATGTAAAAAGTATATGTTGGAGACATAACAACTGCAGGACAATAACAATATGTAGCTCTATATATGTTAATAGGTATACATAGGTATATATATGCCTCTGTATAAAACAACAATGATTACACAGGTGCAATAAGTATATGGTGCAGACATAACAACTACGGGGTTATAATAATTATAGATGTTCACGATATAACGCATATACGGAATAAACACATAAATGAACTCAGGCACATTCACACCATGACTGTAGATATAATCATATATGTGTGTATAATCCCAAATATAAATAAAAATAGACATAGAATGAGCTATAACACAAGACATGTTAAATAATTACGAAGTCATATGCTATCCTCATTAGGTATATTTGATTACATAGAATGAAATAACTGTTAAGACATGTTCAATAAGTATGCATGTTGTAAAAACAGATATTTAAATGCATATGAGCGATCACTGATTTAGCGATAAGTCAATATGAAAATCGTCATTATAGACGTAATACACTTATCTCATAAACAGACATTCAAGAGTAAAGGTACGGTTAAAAAGTTGCACTTAACATACTAGATATCAAACACATAAAAGTAAATAATGCTAATGTAAATGGTTACTGAAAAATAATACAATGCTATATACAATAAACCAATGACTTGTAATGCATCATTTTAACCTGTATTAATGTAAATTACATACAGAATATTGTACCACGTTATACTTATAGTACAATATGCAAACTATAGTCAGTCGTTTTAACATATCTAACAACATACACAGTAACATAAATGTGACTGTATTGGTGTTTGCTAACTGAAATAAAAACAAACATATTAAAATACATCTTTATCATAAAATAACTGAAGTGGTACACACAAGTACACTTGTCTGTGACATTCTCCCCTGTTACGGTTCAACCTAACTACACACGACAACCTCTAACCCAAGTGCCGTATCTGTCTGGCGGTTTACGGTTGCGTGTTGACCGACGCGGAGGCGGAGAAACCATAGAAATATCTGGCGGAATAATACTTGTGGACGGTGTTTCCACACTAGTAGCAGTCATATCCGGGGTTGAGTCGTTCACATCTTGTCGAACAGTTCCAGAAGGTTCAGAACGTGTAAATGAACTATTCCTAGACCATGTAAATGGTGCAGAGGTTGTTACATCATTTTGCACACTGCTGTTACTGTTCAGACTACTGTGATTTGATGTGTTCGCAAAAGAGACCGTCCTGTCCTCAGAGACTGTAGAAACAAGGCTAGGCCTAGACCTTGTTTCGCGTCTCGCAGGAATAACGTATCTAGGAGCAACATCAAGTGATGATTCTGTGTCCGAGTCAGATTCAGAGCTCTTTTCTGAATCTGAAACCGGTGCTTGTTTGGATTTTGCTCTGGTTCTAACCTGTCTTGTAGGGTTAGAATCAGTAACAATATCAGGGTCGACACAAGGTATGGCGACAAATGGAAGGAGAAGATTCCTATGTAAAGTTATAATGGTACCTTTACCATCTTCCTTCCTAACTTGGTAAACTGGTGCGTCTTCATTAGGAATACCCCTGACAATGTACGTATCCTTCTCCCATTTATCGGCCAGCTTATTCTTCCCTTTTAACCCAACAGTCCTTACAAGTACACGATCACCGACTGCGAGTTCAGAGTTTCTAACTCTCGCGTCGTAATGTGTCTTGTATTTCTCTGCATGCTTGTCAGCATGGGACTGTGCCACTTTGTACGCAAAGTCTAGTCGCTTACTGAGCTTTGCGACGTAATTGTCTCGACTAGCATGTTCATTTGATGGATTGTTGACGCCTAGGTAAGCATCTATTGCTAACCTAGGGTGCCATCCAAACATCAAATAATGAGGAGAGAAACCAGTGGAATCGTGTTTTGTGGCGTTGTATGCATGTACAAGCGGTGCCACAAAAGACTTCCAATCAGATTTTTGATTGTCTTCCAACGTACCTAACATCTTGAGTAAGGTCTGGTTGAAGCGTTCAACCTGACCATTCCCCATTGGATGATAGGGCGTTGTGCGAGACTTGGCTATTCCAGCAATATTACACAGTTTCAACTTCTGCTTACAATTCCTGTAATTCTAATAATCTGAAATATAATTCAATTTAATAACAGCCCATCTGAAATTCAATAAATTAATTTCAACAATTTAATTCTGGATCAGAATAAATTATTCTCTGTATCTACAAGCTTCTAATCTGTAATAAGAGAAAATTTACAGTTTAATACAATCACAAATAATATTAACCTATATAAATCAAATGCAATGCATGATTTCACCACTCTGTATGATAATGTCTAATACATCAATATCAAAATCTCAAATCTCTGAAAATACTATTCGGTCCGCAGTTCAAAATAGCGCGATAAAGAATAATAACGCGAAAAAGAACGACGCGACGTCAAATTCTGATTTTTTTTACATAAAAAAACAACTTTCCCCAGAGATTTCCTATATAGGGCATGCTATGCATCAAGGTCATACACAGGGCTAGATCAAAGGTCACTATACATGTAAACACAATTATAGGCAACATTGAACAATTTTGACAACACAACATGTAACATAAACACTTACCTCACATACATCTTTCTCATTCTTCATGGTAGTGTGCAAAGAGAGTGTGTAGGCAGTTAAACAATGAAAGAGTGCTCTGGGAGTTTGAATAAATCAGGCCAGACAAGTTCAAAAATCAAACAACAACCTTATTGTTTACAAATAAACACATTTCTAACTACTCTGTAACCAATATCAATTGGTACCCCAATTGGTGTCCCATTAGGCTTTACATAAAGGTCACGTGTCCTCATTTTCCTACTTTAACTTTCACAAATACATCTAAATAAGATATTCCAAGAGTGTTGATGGAAAATCTGGGTTGTAGCGGTCGAAAACCACAAAAATACTGTTTGTATCCAAAGGCTATGCCAGTATGCAGGTAAACCTATGACTTATTTGACCAAGGCATGTACTTTTATATGTAAGAAGTAATTCTACACACAGGTAAACAAAATAAGTAGGTCAATATTTAGACTCACCCGTTTTCCATCTAACTCCTAAAATATTACAAAACTAGAGCATCCATACGCATGTCTGGTATAAAGAACAACTAATTCACACTAAATAACACACAAACTCTAATACACTGTCAATATCCAAACGTTTGAAACGTCCAACACGACACGGCACGTGTAAAGTCTCACAATCGCAACATCCCAAATCCTTCCTTTCAGGCTAGCCACATGAATCAAAATCCCGTCGAGATCTCAAAAAAATATCGTTTTCAAGATTGTTAAATCGAAACGTAGTGCACTAAAAAAATATCTGTTCCGCGGGGGAAAAATACAACACTTCGCTGCAGCTGCATATTTACATGTATAACCGGCCGGGTTTTCCTCAAATTCGTTGAGAACTCTGCATGGTCTGCCCTGGTCTGCTAATTCAATACACACTAATGTTGTCCAATCCATGATCACCAGTGGAATAATTCACGTTGGGTGCCATTGTCATCGGGGTCGTGTAAACATAACTACAGTGGGTTTTTCTTGTATTCCTTTATTAGGTGACCTATCGATATAAACACAAGTATTTACAATTATAATACCTCAATATTTATCACAGAGTCGATTAACATATTAGAGTAGATATAATAATGTAATGGTAATCCCATCCTAGTTCAATTCCAACATTAACATATATGTAAAAGATAATATATCGCATTCTCAATATATCGCATTCTCTATTGAACTTAACATATAAACAACCGCCGCCATTATTGCCGGGACTTTGTAAAATACTTCGTCACACCAACATTACAATTAGCATCAAGTCCATGATAAAATATTACAACAAGATTAGCAATGACTTACCAAGGATAAATGTATATTCGAGATCTCAAGATATTATTTTAACAGTTGTAGTGCATGTAAATGCAAATACAGTTAACGATCTATAAAATGGCGACTGTTCAAAAAGGCCTAGTGCGAGCGTGTCCCTAATATGCGGGAATTCATATTTCATATATGAAGAAGAGGTTAAGGTTCATTCATACCCAATCAGATCACTCGACCACACTGACGTATACATGCTCATGACATAACAAAACATGGACTGACCTGACTTACATATACAAACAATGGACAAATACCGGACACTTAGTATATCGGATTGAACAGGAGGGCCACAACATATAGGGAAAATATAGGATTTGGACAACATGCAAAATGGGATATTTTGACTCTGTGACATGTATAAAGTATATGTTGGAGACATAACAACTGCAGGACAATAACAAGATGTAGCTCTATATATGTTAATAGGTATACATAGGTATATATATGCCTCTGTATAAAACAACAATGATTACACAGGTGCAAAAAGTATATGGTGGAGACATAACAACTACGGGGTTATAATAATAGATGTTCACGATATAACGCATTTACGGAATAAACAGATAAATGAACTCAGGCACATTCACTCGGAAAATAATAATATCTGGAATAGTAAGGTCATAGACGCATTATTCCGGCTCATGAGAAAAACAAGACAATGGACAAGATACGAAATAGTCATATATAAAATATAACATAGAAGAGACGATAGTATAATATAAGACACATTGAAAATCTTATATACTATGTAAATTATTCAGGTGTTGATTTTTTACTCTGTGTTGAACAAATAAGTACTTACAACTGGACAATGTATTTTTTCTAATTTTAATCCTATGACCGCCAATAATTGGATCAACATGTCCTAATGACGTTTGAATGGTCATGAGAATTTCGCACCTTCGGTGTTTAATTAATGTCCCGAGTGAGCAGAGTAATACGATTACGCTCGCTCATAGACATCAAAGGAGACTCAATTGGACACACGTCTAGCTAATTAATACAGAATGCAGCACCATAGTTTATATACTGCGAGATTTTACCAAGCTAGCAGTCGCTGTCTATACATCGACTGAGTTACACGTACATTTTCAGCTCTGAAAATATTGTATAACACGATCTTTATCTGTTTTCTTTGGTTAAATTGAAGGCTTTATAAGACAAACTAGACGGTATCAACCCGATCTGATCTTATATCTGGCTTAAACCAGACTCTTAACGGCATTAAGCCGGGGGAGTGCCTTTGAGTGTATTCTTCTATACAACCTATCAACCCGATCTGATCTTATTTCTGGACTCAACCAGACTCTTAACGGCATCACGCCGTAGTGTGCCTTTGAGTGTATTCTCCAATACATACACTCATAAACATTAACTGTAAGAAAATATAGACGGTATCAACCCGGTCTGGTCTTACCCCTGAATACTTAAAGTATACTGATCTATACAAAAAGTGTAGACATCAAAAGAAATAGACAATATATAAGACACACGATCGTACACGCTACATATATAAGTAGTAATACACGATATTACGAAATACATGCCAAAGGGTATATCTCACTGCTAAAGGTACTATATAAACTTGGCAGATTACGGAATATACCGTAATAACTGCCGAGAATAGGTGATATCCCTATATACCAGTACCTCAGCGAGTGCTAATTGTGAACTAGACGGTCCCATATATTTTGAAACATTCAAAATAAGGGATTCTCCTACACAACATACTATGACAATAAACATATTGTCATTGATAATACAAATAATTTAGGATTTCATTGCAACTGAAGAAGACCTTTTTAGGTCGAACGCGCTATTGCAAATCGGGATATTGTCTTCCCGAGTGAAATCATACAAGATACATAATACACACGTCTCCTAAATATCTCTAGGTATTTTGCTAGTTTTTTTTTTTTAAAAGAAACAGCACTACAGTAGGCGTGTGTATTACCTCATAATATTATCAAATATTACACAAGATACGTCTATACAAATTAACGTATATATAAACACACTACTGTATACTATATATATTCTATATAGGAACTGGTTATTTATATACAGCAATTGGGCAGACTGGTCAATACACAGTTTACGACCAAAATATATAATATGCAACAAAACAGTAGCAAATGGGAAAAAACGCTATGTATAAGGGAAAAAAAACCGTGGCTAGTGTACTAACTGGGCATGTCACTACCACGAGACAGTTTGAAACCGCTACTATGGTCAGACACCCGGAACCCTCATTTAAAAAAAGCAATATTCTACGATATTGCACACATTGATATTGCACCGGAACTTTTTCTCGTGCTAGCTAAGAGCCGCGAAATTGAAATAAGGAACTACTTTTAAATAAAATAACGGAATCCTTCCTATAGTGTCAACAAAAATAATACGTGTTTTTTTTTCAACCTTTTATGGCAGAAATTGATAAAATAATTGAAATGGTCACTCACCCACTGTTTTTAACGTTATCGAATGGTAAACAAACTTTAGAAAATCGCTTGATGTTTTTAATGACGTCATTCGACGTCGACGTCGTTTTCGCGCAAAATAATCATCCACACAAAATGAAACTGAATGACAAGATAGGAACTCCATCAAAAGCTATAAATATAACACAAATACAGTGAAAAGTAATAGTCATACAATTAACATTGATCGAAATCATTATGAAAGTATACAATAAAAAGGTAATTGAATTTGTATGGCTAAATATTGCTTGGAACTCGTTGTTTTGGCGCAGGTTTTGTCCTTTGCCAAAACAACACGTTCCAAGTAATATTTAGCCATACAAATTCAATAACCTATAGTAACAACTGTTAGACAATGTTGGGAATTAGGATCTAGACGATTGCTAGATAAAATGGCTAAATAAAAACACAAAAAGAACAAGAATTTCTCATAGTTCAATAGTTATATGCACAAAGACTTAACTATCTGAGCAATTCTGAAAATCGATGCCTATTTTAGTCTGTTCAATGTTTTAAAGATTGGGCATCAACATGCTATGCATACATGGGATGATAGTTATATAAACAACACTTTTCCACGCACTTGACACACATTCTGCAATCCGACTGGTTGACATTTAAGAATTTGAGACTATTAAATAGTGCATAACCCGTCGCAAAGCCAGTCATGTGACGTTAAACCGTTATTCTAACGCATCCTGCAGTCCGACTGGTTGACGTTTACAAGTTTTCGACTGTTAAATAATACATAACCCGTCATAAGTTCAGTCATGTGACGTTAAACCGTCAATGTGACGTCATCCAGCTTTATTTGAAGGCGTTAGTGAGAAAACTGTCAAAAACACTGAAATATTAGAAACGGTTTAACCAGTATTAAAATGTTGACTTTTGTTACGGCATAATAGTAACGGTGTTGTTTAGCTACATGTATGCGCTGGACAAGCCATGAAATAGTTATATGTGTAACATATACGTACTCGGCAGTATATCAGTCATTTAAAAATAAGATATAGGGTCCTACAGAAATCACAGCGTCCAAACAGGTCCGCACTGTACTACAAACAAGGAGCATTATTTAATTAATTCTACAATGAAAAAGACAAAATACAACATAAAGGGTGGTGAATACAGGGTTACCGACTTGGAACCGTCAGTAGGCAATAAGGCCTACAGGTTAATTTGAATCGATTTTATGTGTACACAATCCTCGCTATTATGCTGTCTTCAGCGCTCCAATATACAAGAAAGTGTAAACAAAACTACATCCCATCAACAGGAATTCTTTAACAATAAAGTCAACATCCCGAAAAACTAATAAAATGTTGATGTAAAGCTATTTAAAGTACAAAATAAGAAACATCTCAGGATGTATCCAGAATTGTACTGAACAACCACAGCAGTTGCAGCCAAAGAGAAATGTATTCTAGGGTACAACGAGAAAACCCGAGGGACAAAAGCTCATGCACCTACATGTACCTCCCTTGGTCGGGGTTTCAGTAGGTAGAATCATAGAGTCCCAAGAGGTTGTCCAGTCATCGCACAAGGGAAAAGCGTAGCGACTGACTGTAGATGAGTCAATCACTAAACATGCAAAGAAGTTGAAAGAAGTCGTACCCTTTTCTGACGAAATTCCTGATTAATTTTGTAAAGTGGTCAGGAAACCCGCCAGATCGTGTCGCTAACGTGTCGCCATTAAACACAATTTGCGACCAATGAAAGACTGATGAACTCTCGCAAAAGTTCAATACAATTAGTGTAATTAACCCTTAGCTGTAAAAACGTCATTTTGTTTTATTTGAAAGTGTTTGTGAGAAAAACTGTCAAAGCACTGAAATATGTACCTTCAAACAATCAGCCAGAAATATATCCACTGTCTTGAGGTGTTTCAATTCATAGGTATCTGTTACACACATAACTATTTCGGGCTTGTCCAAGTCCTCTTTGAAATGTTAAGCCCTTTCATTACCATATTTAATGTAAAGAGTTTGAAAACGTTTATATCATAAATACTGAAAAGTTGATCCCTTGGAAGCAACAAACACAAACAAGAGATAAAAGTAGCAGACTCGTTTTGTTTTGAGTCTTGAGCCAAACGCGTACTCTGTCAATAATGAATCTTAGTAGGAATACTATTTGGTGTGTTAGGTGTTGTTTAAGTATTTTTTCCGAAAGGAAAGGTCTTATGTAGCCATGTACCATTCTATTAACAACAACATGTTTTACATACAATATACAGGGGAAATTCCGGAGTTACGTTTCTTTTTTTTTTAGTATATTACAGATTAATAATAAGCACTGCATATATTCGACTGCCCACATACCGAATAAATACGTCATCTGGGTGTGATGTTATTTTTATAAATCATACATATCAATACATGACTATTCCAGTATTGACAGTTGCTAGTTAAATGCAAGTTAAATAAAACACAACCTTTATGCACATATTCAGACGGGCCTAACCTGGTGAATAGAGTTACTTGAAATCCAGTTGCTGGATCACATAAGATTCGGTAACTGTGGTCGATATCCACATTCTGCATTGTAATGCAGGTTAATTTCGACTTATTTGAAAACTTTGTTTTATATAGAATGCGAGCCTCTTACAACTGTAAATAATGGGAAGATTTATGGCAACATGAATAAGATTGGTTCAAAGTTGAAGGTCATTTGTAACAGAGGATTTGAGGAAAAGGAAGGAAGAATGTATACAACATGTTTAACGAATGGTAACTGGCAGTTCTTACCGGAATGTGTTATAAGTAAGTAAATTAAAGCAACATTAATGTTAACGCCAGTTTAAATTGGAATATTCAGGTACACGTTTAACTAAAGTAAATTACCTGAAACATGAAACATACATGGTCCGATTACTTTTTAATAATAACCAAGAACTAGATAATCTGCCAATGAAACTTTACACTGTATGATACATCGATCAATCTCGGTACAGAAGCAGGATACATATATTTCTAAAGGTAATTAAGGAGTATGATGCTAGAATAGTCCTAGTATTTTTATTTAGACTGTGGAACATCCAGTATAAGAATGCTGCAATCACAACGGCGTCAGGAACCTAGCTTGTCAATGTAGGAGATATTTCATCAATCACAACGGCGTCAGGAACATTGATTGCCAATGTAGGAGATGTTTCATCAATCACAACGGCATCAGGAACATTGCTTGCCAATGTAGGAGATGTTGCATCAATCGCAACGGCGTCAGGAACATTGCTGGCAATGTAGGAGATGTTTCATGAGAGGTTGGAAACTTTATGTCATGGGGTCCCAGATAACGTGCCAGGCAGATGCATCATGGACTACATAATCCACCTGTACAATTACAGGTATTGATGTAATTATAACTAGCTGCGTTTGAAGGTTATTGGAACACATATATCCAAGGTGTAAATTACTGTAAACTGTGAATTTGATTTGGTGTAGGCACTCTATTTAACATATATTGTTCACTAATACAAACATCGCTTTATTATATAGACTGTGGTACACCCAGTATAAGTAATGCTACAATAACAACGGGATCAGGAACTTCGTTTGCCGCTACCGGAACGGTTTCATGCGAGGTTGGGTACACTCTGTCAGGTGGGTCCCAAATAACGTGCCAAGCGGACGCGACATGGACAACAGGACCCACGTGTACAATTACAGGTGTGTACGCAATATTTAGTTGCTGGTTTTGTTAGATCTTTAGGTATAACAACCATCCAAATAAACTTGTCTTGTATTTGGGGTACGCACACGATTGAATATATAATCAGGACTGATGCAAACATGGTGTTATTATATCGACTTTGAAACACCCAATATAAGTAATGGCATTATAACAACGGAATCATGAACTTCATTTGCCGCTGTCGGAACGGTTTCATGCGAGGATGGATACACTCTGTGAGAGGAATCAAAGATAGCGTACCAGGCAGATGCATCATATACTGCAGGACCCACGTGTACAATAACAGGTGTGTACGCTATATTTAATGGCTGTTTTTGTTAGATCTATAGGTATAATAACAATCAACAGAAACTTTGCCTTGTATTTAGTGTGAGCACACAATTGAATATATCATCTTGACTGATACCCACATCGTTTTATTATATAGACTGTGGAACACCCAGTATACGTAATGCTATAATATCAACGGAATCAGGAACTTCGTTTGCCGCTGTCGGAACGGTTTCATGCGAGGTTGGGTACATTCTGTCAGGTGGGTCCCAGATAACGTGCCAAGCGGACGCGACATGGACAACAGGACCCACGTGTACAATTACAGGTGTGTACGCAATATTTAGTAGGTATAATAAACGTCAACATAAACTTTGCCTTGTATTTGGGGTACGCAAATGATTGAATATATTATCTTGACTGATACAAACATCGTGTTATTATATAGACTTTGGAACACCCAATATAAATAATGTCATTATAACAACGGAATCATTAACTTCGTTTGCCGCTGTCGGAACGGTTTCATGCGAGATTGGGTACACTCTGTCCGAGGAATCCCAGATAAGGAACAAGGCAGATGCATCATAGACTACAGGACCCACGTGTACAATTACAGGTGTGTACGCACTATTTAATAGCTGCTTTTGTTAGATATATAGGTATAATAAAATCAACATAACATTTGCCCTGTATTTAGTGTGAGCACACGATTGAATATATCATCTTGACTGATACACGTCGTTTTCTTATATAGACTGTGGAACACCCAGTATAAGTAATGCTATAATAACAACGGGATCAGGAACTTCATTTGCCGCTACCGGAACGGTTTCATGCGAGGTTGGGTACACTCTGTCAGGTGGGTCCCAGATAACGTGCCAAGCGGACGCGACATGGACAACAGGACCCACGTGTACAATTACAGGTGTGTACGCAATATTTAGTCGCTGTTTATGTTAGATATATAGGTATAATAAACGTCAACATAAACTTTGCCTTGTATTTGGGGTACGCAAATGATTGAATATATTATCTTGACTGATACAAACATCGTGTTATTATATAGACTTTGGAACACCCAATATAAATAATGTCATTATAACAACGGAATCATTAACTTCGTTTGCCGCTGTCGGAACGGTTTCATGCGAGATTGGGTACACTCTGTCAGAGGAATCCCAGATAAGGTACAAGGCAGATGCATGATAGACTACAGGACCCACGTGTACAATTACAGGTGTGTACGCACTATTTAATAGCTGCTTTTGTTAGATCTATAGGTATAATAAAATCAACATAAAATTTGCCCTGTATTTAGTGTGAGCACACGATTGAATATATTATCTTGACTGATACGCGTCGTTTTCTTATATAGACTGTGGAACACCCAGTATAAGTAATGCTATAATAACAACGGGATCAGGAACTTCGTTTGCCGCTACCGGAACGGTTTCATGCGAGGTTGGGTACACTCTGCCAGGTGGGTCCCAGTTAACGTGCCAAGCGGACGCGACATGGACAACAGGACCCACGTGTACAATTACAGGTGTGTACGCAATATTTAGTAGCTGTTTATGTTAGATCTATTGGTATAATAAACGTCAACATAAACTTTGCCTTGTATTTGAGGTACGCAAATGATTGAATATATTATCTTGACTGATACAAACATCGTGTTATTATATAGACATTGGAACACCCAATATAAATAATGTCATTATAACAACGGAATCATTAACTTCGTTTGCCGCTGTCGGAACGGTTTCATGCGAGATTGGGTACACTCTGTCAGAGGAATCCCAGATAACGTACAAGGCAGATGCATCATAGACTACAGGACCCACGTGTACAATTACAGGTGTGTACGCACTATTTAATAGCTGCTTTTGTTAGATCTATAGGTATAATAAAATCAACATAAAATTTGCCCTGTATTTAGTGTGAGCACACGATTGAATATATCATCTTGACTGATACACGTCGTTTTCTTATATAGACTGTGGAACACCCAGTATAAGTAATGCTATAATAACAACGGGATCAGGAACTTCGTTTGCCGCTACCGGAACAGTTTCATGCGAGGTTGGGTACACTCTGTCAGGTGGGTCCCAGATAACGTGCCAAGCGGACGCGACATGGACAACAGGACCCACGTGTACAATTACAGGTGTGTACGCAATATTAAGTAGCTGTTTATGTTAGATCTATAGGTATAATAAACGTCAACATAAACTTTGCCTTGTATTTGGGGTACGCAAATGATTGAATATATTATCTTGACTGATACAAACATCGTGTTATTATATAGACTTTCAACACCCAATATAAATAATGTCATTATAACAACGGAATCATTAACTTCGTTTGCCGCTGTCGCAACGGTTTCATGCGAGATTGGGTACACTCTGTCAGAGGAATCCCAGATAACGTACAAGGCAGATGCATCATAGACTACAGGACCCACGTGTACAATTACAGGTGTGTACGCACTATTTAATAGCTGCTTTTGTTAGATCTATAGGTATAATAAAATCAGCATAAAATTTGCCCTGTATTTAGTGTGAGCACACGATTGAATATATCATCTTGACTGATACACGTCGTTTTCTTGTATAGACTGTGGAACACCCAGTATAAGTAATGCTATAATAACAACGGGATCAGGAACTTCGTTTGCCGCTACCGGAACGGTTTCATGCGAGGTTGGGTACACTCTGCCAGGTGGGTCCCAGATAACGTGCCAAGCGGACGCGACATGGACAACAGGACCCACGTGTACAATTACAGGTGTGTACGCAATATTTAGTAGATGTTCATGTTAGATCTATAGGTATAATAAACGTCAACATAAACTTTGCCTTGTATTTGGGGTACGCAAATGATTGAATATATTATCTTGACTGATACAAACATCGTGTTATTATATAGACTTTGGAACACCCAATATAAATAATGTCATTATAACAACGGAATCATTAACTTCGTTTGCCGCTGTCGGAACGGTTTCATGCGAGATTGGGTACACTCTGTCAGAGGAATCCCAGATAACGTACAAGGCAGATGCATCATAGACTACAGGACCCACGTGTACAATTACAGGTGTGTACGCACTATTTAATAGCTGCTTTTGTTAGAACTATAGGTATAATAAAATCAACATAAAATTTGCCCTGTATTTAGTGTGAGCACACGATTGAATATATCATCTTGACTGATACACGTCGTTTTCTTATATAGACTGTGGAACACCCAGTATAAGTAATGCTATAATAACAACGGGATCAGGAACTTCGTTTGCCGCTACCGGAACGGTTTCATGCGAGGTTGGGTACACTCTGTCAGGTGGGTCCCAGATAACGTGCCAAGCGGACGCGACATGGACAACAGGACCCACGTGTACAATTAAAGGTGTGTACGCAATATTTAGTAGCTGTTTATGTTAGATCTATAGGTATAATAAACGTCAACATAAACTTTGCCTTGTATTTGGGGTACGCAAATGATTGAATATATTATCTTGACTGATACAAACATCGTGTTATTATATAGACTTTGGAACACCCAATATAAATAATGTCATTATAACAACGGAATCATTAACTTCGTTTGCCGCTGTCGGAACGGTTTCATGCGAGATTGGGTACACTCTGTCAGAGGAATCCCAGATAAGGTACAAGGCAGATGCATCATAGACTACAGGACCCACGTGTACAATTACATGTGTGTACGCACTATTTAATAGCTGCTTTTGTTAGATATATAGGTATAATAAAATCAACATAAAATTTGCCCTGTATTTAGTGTGAGCACACGATTGAATATATCATCTTGACTGATACACGTCGTTTTCTTATATAGACTGTGGAACACCCAGTATAAGTAATGCTATAATAACAACGGGATCAGGAACTTCGTTTGCCGCTACCGGAACGGTTTCATGCGAGGTTGGGTACACTCTGTCAGGTGGGTCCCAGATAACGTGCCAAGCGGACGCGACATGGACAACAAGACCCACGTGTACAATTACAGGTGTGTACGCAATATTTAGTATCTGTTTATGTTAGATCTATAGGTATAATAAACGTCAACATAAACTTTGCCTTGTATTTGGGGTACGCAAATGATTGAATATATTATCTTGACTGATACAAACATCGTGTTATTATATAGACTTTGGAACACCCAATATAAATAATGTCATTATAACAACGGAATCATTAACTTCGTTTGCCGCTGTCGGAACGGTTTCATGCGAGATTGGGTACACTCTGTCAGAGGAATCCCAGATAACGTACAAGGCAGATGCATCATAGACTACAGGACCCACGTGTACAATTACATGTGTGTACGCACTATTTAATAGCTGCTTTTGTTAGATCTATAGGTATAATAAAATCAACATAAAATTTGCCCTGTATTTAGTGTGAGCACACGATTGAATATATCATCTTGACTGATACACGTCGTTTTCTTATATAGACTGTGGAACACCCAGTATAAGTAATGCTATAATAACAACGGAATCAGGAACTTCGTTTGCCGCTGTCGGAACTGTTTCATGCGAGACTGGGTACACTCTGTCAGAGAACTCACAGATAACGTGCCAGGCAGATGCATCATGGACTACAGGACCGACGTGTACAATTACAGGTATGCACGCAAACTTTGCCTTGTACGCACACGAATGAATATATAATAATAACTGAAACAAACATCGCGTTATTATATAGACTTTGGAATACCCAATATAGCAATATGCATGCCATATTCGGGATGGTTAAAATTTTGTACTATTCATTTTATGAATATTGAGTTCTGCTCAACTCGGGGCTAGAGGGCGTGATCGTTAGATAGCATATTTCACTACCGCTCATGAACAGTCTCAATCAAACCGAGACTGCAATATTTCGTATGTGTCGTGCTCGGCCGTTTCCAAAGGTCCATTATCATACTCTTTTTTTATATTACTTATACTGCATTTTAATGCTGCCTTGTTGGTTAGAGAATAGTTCATGTCGGGGATTTCTTTATTTACACTGTCCCGTTTTATTGGGATGACAGTAGGGTAAGTGTGAGGTTTGGTGCACCCTAGGACCTTGTTTAAACCCCAAGCGGCCTTTTTTACAATTGACCCTTCCAAGGCGGTAGCCCTATTGTCAACCCCCTTGTGTTTGTGATGTCTTATTTGACCTTTTATTCATCTTTAAAGTTGTTCTTTGTTTCTGTGTGTGATTGTGGTTGACTGTCGTCCTTGAATGCTAATTTTCCTGTTCGATTTTTATATCTATATTGGAAATTGTTCATGCGAGGTTGGGTACACTCTGTCAGCGGGGTCCCAGATAACATGCCAGACATGCCAGACAATGCGACATGTACAACACGACCCGCGTGTGCAATTACAGGTGTGTACGCAATATTTATTAGCTGTTTCTGTTAGATCCAATATAAGTAATGGCATTATAACAACGGAATCAGGAATTTCATTTACCGCTGTCGGAACGGTTTCATGCGAGGTTCGGTACACTCTATCAGGGTATTCACAGATAACGTCAGATGCAGATGCATCATGGACAACAGGACCCACGTGTACAACTACAGGTGTGTATGCAATATTTAATAGCTGTTTTTGTCAGATCTATATATATAATAACATTCAACATAAAGTATTTCCTTTATTTCTTTTAATATATATATAAAACTCGAACAGGAAAAGCAGCATTCAAGACGGAAGTCAACCACAGGCACACACAGAAACAAAGAACAAATTTAAAGATGAGTAAAAGTCCAAATAAGACATCCCAATACAAAAGGGTTGACAATAGGGCTACCGCCTTGGAACGGTCAGTGCCAAAAATGCCGTTTGGGGTTTAAACCAGGTTCTAGGGTGCGCGAAACCTCACACTTACCCTACTGTCAACCCAATAAAAAGGGACAGTGTAAATAAAGAAATGCCCGCATAAACTATTCTCTAACCAACAAGGCAGCATTCATAGGCAATATAAGTAAAACACAAAGATGCTCGTGTATATATAAATACCAAAAACAATAGTCGAGAAAGCCACAAAGAAGGTACTCATTGACTTGACAGAAGTCAGAGCAACAAGGGAATACATTATTGAGGGCACGACAAGACAAGACTGCAGACAAACATCAAATGTCACCGCACTGTTGGGCTTTAGTTAGACGTCATCATAGGGTCCACAGCCTGTGTGGTCATCGCACAATCAAAGGGGAAAGCATAGTGGTGAACTGTAAATGAGTCCACCACCAAGCCTGCAGTACGTTGCAAAATGATAGGGTCATAACCTCTTTGATAAACCTTTTAACACGTTTAACAAAGACAGTATGAAAGTGATCATGACCAAGGATCTTACGAAAGAGATATAAAAATCGGACAGGGAAAGTAGCATTCAATGACGACAGTCAACCACAAAACACAAAAACAAACACGCAAACGAGATGACAAAAGTAATAAAATATGCAAACGACACCACAAACACAAAAGGGTTGACAATAAGGAAGTTTGAAAATTACGTCACCATAGAAGTCAGGTTGTGATACTCCTTGTCGCAGAAGAGTTCTTACATTACTTTTGTATTTCGAAAGAAGATCAGGGTTACGATAATAAAATTTTGCAAAGGTTTTACGACGTTTATGGTAACGGTAGCCCTGATGGAGTAACTTTTTAGTTATACAAATATTACAAATATTAAAGTCCTCAACTCGATTACAAACTCTAGAAAAACGAATAAGTTGAGACACATAGACCCCATAAAAAGTTGCTCGGGGAACATCCCCATCTGAATGGGGATAATTAACAATATCAATATTAACGAAAAGGCACGGCTTCTTAATTCTTATTTATCCGAACAATCTTCAGTCAACGACAACAACAAACAATTACCTGATGCAAATATCCCCAACTACGAACCGCTATCTGGCATAACCTTCACTCCTCAGGACGTACTTGATGTGTTAACACAAATTGATCCAAGTAAAGCCTCAGGCCCAGACTTTATTAGTCCACGTCTCCTCCTAGAAGGAGCAAGAGCACTGTCACTACCCTTCTCCATTTATTTTACCCGTCTCGTATAACATTCGCATTACCCACAGCTTTGGAAACTTGCAAATGTCATCCCAGTTTTCAAAAAGTTAGACCCTTCCAATCCAAAGAACTACAGACCGATTTCCCTACTTAGTTGTATAAGTAAAATAATGGGGCGTTGCATATTGAAAGTTTTACTTAATTATCTTATCAGGAATAGTATCCTCACAAAATTTCAAGCCGGCTTCATACCAGGCGATTCAACAATTAATCAACTAACGTTTATCTACGACGCCTTCTGTCATGCCCTTGATAATGGTAAAGAAATTCGTGTAGTATTTTGCGACATATCCAGTGCATTCGATCGCGTATGGCATACATGTCTTCTACACAAATTAAAATCAATAGGTATAAGGGGTAATCTACTAAAATGGTTTTGTTCCTATCTTTCAAACAGAAAACAACGCGTTGTCATAAACAAAACTAACTCTACCTGGTCACACATTAAAGCTGGTGTCCCGCAAGGTTCTATTTTAGGCCAGTTATTGTTCTTAATCTATATTACTGATATTGTATCGAGCATTGACAGCAACATTAGGTTATTTGCTGACGACACTAGTTTATACATAATCGTTGACGACCCACTAACCTCAGCCAGTATTCTAAACTCTGACTTAACTAAATTAGACTTATGGTCAAAACAATGGTTAGTCGATTTTAACCCTAATAAAGCTGAAACCCTTACAATTACACGAAAACTTAATAAACCTTTACACCCAGATCTAATTATGAACAGTATTATTATTCAAGAAGTCAATAACCACAAGCATCTGGGATTAACTTTCGATAACGATGGCAAATGGCGTTCTCAAATCGATAATAGTGTTACTCGTGCTTGGCAACGAATAGGTATACTTAGAAGCTTGAAATTCTCTCTTGACAGAAGATCTTTAGAACGCATTTACATTTCATTTATAGGTCCATTATTAGAGTACGGTAATGTTATTTGGGATTAATGTACCCTAGAGCAAAATAAATCTGTTGAAGCAATACAAGTCGAGGCAGCACGAATAGTGACTGGTGCAACCAAATTATGCAGTATAGCTAAACTGTATGAGGAAACGAAATGAGAAACTCTCGCTGATAGACGTAAAAAACACAAACTCATATTATTTTACAAAATGCGTAACAGCCTTACTCCGAATTACCTAAGTGAACTGATTCCGCCTCAGGTGCACGATCGAACTGGTTATAACCTAAGAAATAATAATGACATTTCAGTTGTACCTGCGAGGACTAGTTTATACCGGGATTCTTTTCTCCCATCAGTTATTAGTAGTATAGATACTGAGAGTACCAGCACAGTTTCCCCTCGCGGGGAACGAGAATAACTAGTGAAATATGCCAGGGGGGACTCAGGCGAAACTTTAATAAATGTAAGTCACAACTAAATCAACACCAACATATTTCAACAGTTTTCTCAAGCACCCCGCTCAGGAAAACTCCGCTGGTACTCTCAGTATCTATACTACTAATCAATCCGGGATCTTTCAGGGGAGGTAATTCTAATTTGTTAGGGAAATAACTCTTTTTTTCAAGGGAAATTACTTTTTTTCAAGGGAAATAACCCTTTTTCAAGGGAAGTCGTTTACAATGTCACATGACCGTTTATAATATAAACGTCTATTTATAGACCATATCACACAACCGTTTACAAATCATTTCGCTCGGAGGTTGCCTTAGCATTTCATTTCCCCTTTAGGTTACAATGTCACATGACCGTTTATAATATAAACGTCTATTTATAGACCATATCACACAACCGTTTACAATTCATTTCGCTCCGAGGTTGCCTTAGCATTTCATTTCCCCTTTAGGTTACAATGTCACATGACCGTTTATAATATAAACGTCTATTTATAGACCATATCACACAACCGTTTACAATTCATTTCGCTTCAATATTGCCTTACAATGTCACATGACCGTTTATAATATAAACGTCTATTTATAGACCATATCACACAACCGTTTACAATTCATTTCGCTTCAAGATTGCCTTACAATGTCACATGACCGTTTATAATATAAACGTCTATTTATAGACAATGCTGCCAACCCAACACTTAGTATTTTCACCATACTATACCTCAATCTCCTATATATACTATACTACCGACCGCTTGACTTTAAAAAGGGTTTTCAAATTTGCATAAATTTAAATTATCATGGTTAGTAATTTTAATTAGCATTGTGCTGCAGTACAATCTGATCAATTAGTTGTGTTGGCATTTGCTTTTATATTTGTAAAAGTACTTTTAAATATTAATTAAATATTAATTAAAATAAATATTTGTCACAAAACGGATGGAGGAGATGTTCCGATGACCTTTGACCCCGAAACCGAAACGAAACCGAAACGAAACCGAAACCGAAACGAAACCGATTCGGTGGGGATTTGGCGTCCGCATTTTGGAACCCACTGTGTGTGTGTGTAATTCTAAGGTTTATAGTCCGTCCGCCAACGGAACCCACTACCTGCTTCGAACACACGCTTGTTATTGCTTAATGTTTTGAATGTCCTGAAATGATACCCAACTATTAAAGCTATTATCATAACCGACCCATTTTACTAATGCTTGTTTCTTTTTATAATCACGTCGTATTACTTTTTCAATCCTGAATATTTCTTGCTTTGCTTTTATCATCTCTAATTCATAAAAGCTGCCATCAATGTTTTCGTTGTTTAAATCTTTTATTTTGTATGTCACAGGATTTGTGTTTTGAATTTCATCAACAACAAATATTTCTTCAGTCCAATTTGGGGTATAACCTTTCTGAAACGTTCTTTTATATTTACTTATTCTAACATTATCCCCTATTTTAAACTTTGGCTTAATCTGAGTACTTTTCATCTTTCCATACCAGTTGAAATATACCGTTCCTTTATTTTTTTCATCACTAGCCTCAATCGGTGTCATTTTAATACTCCGATGTTTTGTATTATTATACTTGTCAACCATTTCTTGTAACACGTCTAAATATGTGTTTGTATTGTTAGCTGTAAAATATTTCCACATCTTTTCTTTTAATGTCCTGTTAAATCGTTCAATTACTACAGCTTTTCCAAAATTAAAAGTGTGATACATTTTGATATTATTGTCACTAAGGAATTGCTTAAACGTCTTGTTATAAAACTCCACACCTTGATCAACCCACAGCAATTTACATTGTCTTCCTGTACTGATTATCTGTTGAAACGCTTTAGTAATTACTAAAGCAGTTTTATTTGGAGCGGGTACAACCCAAGCAAATTTACTAAATAAATCAATAACAGTAAGCAAGTATTTAGTACCTTTATTATGCTTTGAAAACGATTGCATATCAACCAGATCAGCAGACCATATTTTATCAATTTCATTAACAATCACACGGCGTTGAGTGAACTTTCTTCGTATAGGCTTATGAAGTTCATCTGCTAACTTGTCAGTCCATTTCAACGCCTTTTTTAGTTTTTTGAGTTTCCAAGACCAAGTTTGTATTTAGTACTAATAACTGGCTTTACTATCAAATTTTTAGCAATCTTTTCTCCAATAGTTTTAGACTTACTAGATTTTAAACCGGCCAAAATGCTTTTATCACACATTGATTTATTACTAGGATTTTCATCATAACAATGCACCTTTTGACTTTGCTATCTTCTTTCTTTGTGCAAGTGTTAATTTATTTGATTTTAGAAGTTGTGGTTTTTTATCACTAGGAACAGTTGCCGTTACGTCTTGCTGTTTTTTACCACTGGGTGCAGTTACCGTTTTGTTACTAGAAGCACATGCCAGTACGTCTTGCAGTTGTTTTTGTGTTAGTTTAATCGTGCAGGAACCTTTTGACTTTGCTATTTTGTTTTTTGTGTAGCTGTTAATTTATTTGATTTTAGATGTGTTTGTTTTTTATCAACAGGAACAGTTACCATTCCATTTCCAAATATTTTACCAATTCCAGTACTTGCCACAAGTGCTCCTGTTGCTAAAGGCCCTAATATCTTTGGAGCAAATTTAGCAACTGTTGGTAATATTGTTTTAGTTAACAAACCAGCTAATGCACCTAAAAAACCTCCATTTTTAGACTGAGATCTTATTTGTGATTTTGATATATTTATGTCTAATCCCCGTCCGCCAGATTTAGCTTTGTTGATATTGTTAATCTGAGTAGCTGTCAGCGACAAGGGGAAATTCCCAGTTAGTTGGTTATTTTTTAACCTGAGCGTTAATTCACTCTTATCTTCATAAGCCCTCGCTAAACTCTGTTTTTGCCCATCTGATAAATTTACTGAATAATTTACGTAAGTCATATATATTATAAGTTAGATTAAACAATAACTAGTTCATTTCCAACAGTATCAATAACAACATCTTCCTCATAAAGAACGAGAGCATAAACTTTATAAGGAACTCCTGGAGCTATATTTAATTTATATCTCAAATTTAGTTGTTTTGGATCAACACTAACCTCATTTCCCTTGTAAATTAAATTGAAATATATCATTCCGAAGAGATTTTTAAAATTATCCGTATTGAGTAAAGTTCCAGTGTTTTTATCATTTTGCTTGTAAGAATAATTAATAACATCTCTGAATATTCTTATTATATTATCATAACTGTATTCAGTTTCCGGATAGTAATCTGTTAATTGTTGCATTTACATCTTCTTCAGTTTTAGCTACAACTTCTTTTTTGTTATCAGCCTTTGTAAGTTCTTTTAAAATCATCTCACCTTTTGGTTTAGGTTTTATAACTGAAATTAACTTATCAGCAGCCATTTTACCTACTTCATCTCCAAGTTTTTTAGAACCGCTTTCTATGATTTGTTTACCAGCAGTTTCTAATGCTTTCTTGCCTGCCGTTTTTACAGACTCGCTGAATATCTTTGATCCGACTTTTGAAAAAATGTCAAATATACCTGCCCCAGTTAATCGGTCAACTTGAGTATATGTTCCAGTACTAGTATCATAAACTTTTTTTAAACTTGCCATATAACTTATGTTACATTAATTCCTTCAAAACAAAACGAAATGATGTGTGGACCATTAAGATTAATAATCTTACCAGAGAAGTCGGTAATGTAAATATTAATACTGTTAATGATCGTTTTGTTTACCTCGCAGAACCCGACTCTCATCGGTTCATCTTTGAAAGGATATGATATCGTAAGATCAGCTGTACTTATTTAATAAATGACATCCCCATATGGTCCATCAACAATAGAATTACTTATCAAATCACAGTGGATATACAATGTATCGATAGAATTTGTTATGTTTGGTGTCACAGTTCCAAATTTAGTTTCTCTGATAACTGCATCTTTGTCAAACCCGATCAAGTTGTGAAAGTTTGATTCTCTCAAATCAAGCACGAACTTATTATGAATGGTAACCAAACATTTGAAACTTGATAAATCAAACACAATTCTTATTGGGACAGGCGAGTCATCAGTAAAAATAATACTTTTCCAATCTGTTCCATTGTGATACCTTGTCACTTTGTTATTAAAATCCTCACTAATATTATACCACGAGTAAGTCATGGAATTAATCTTATCGAGTCCGATGCTATACTGTTTGTTCTTGCCTAATATTAATGGTCTGTCAAACACAGTTGTAAAATTACTCGGTGTATTTGAGCTATTAATTATTGACGCTTTCTCCGATGATAATACAATTTTTTGTTCCATTATACATATTAGTAGATAAAATTAATCACCTTTGTAATACAGTTTAAAACTTGATTGGTTACGGGGGTAAACACTTCGAAAAAATAACTACGTTTGGTTCTTTCAAGTGGTTTTCGCGTTGGGAATGATACAACATTTCTAACTCCAAAATTATCTTGCATGATGCTGATGCCATCATCTATTGTATATTCAAGCAGTAACATCCGACTTAAATCTTCTACTTTTATTCTTAACTCGTCAATTATGCCAAGAACTGCTGTGTGTCGACTATCAGACTTTTGATTATGCTCTTTAAGAAAAGCGATTTCACCATCAAAAGCTTTGCTTCTTTCATCCTGAGCAGCTTTCAATTGCTTTGAAACATCCTCAATAGCAGTCTCAAGTTGATCAGTGTCAACCAGTTTGATCAGAGTAGTCTCCAGCGACTTACCGTCAACCATTTTCTTTTTGATGTCTTCAAATTCCTTGTTGATATCAGCAACGTTGGTGTTTATCTGCTCATTTAATATTTTAATCTGAGTTATTTCAGTAGTAAAAGCAGTTCTCATTTGTTTTGAAGCATCGGCAATAGCAGTTTCAAGTTCATTATTGTCAACCATTTGTGTATTGATTTCCCCAATCCGTGCATTAATATTTTGAACACCAGCTCTTATTTGTTCGCTTAATTTCTTGAAGTTTTCACTCTCTTCCAATACATCTTCTTTCTTTTCTAACTCTTTCAAAGCATCACCTAGCAGTTTTATTTCATCTTTCAATCCGTTTTGAATTTCAAGCATTTTCTCGCGGTTTGCTTGTAACTTTGTTTGTATTTGACTTAGTTTATCATCAACACCTGTTGTCAAATTTTTTATCATGTCTGGAATTTTATCAATATTATAATCACGTATGCTTTTTGATACTCTTCTTACAGTAAATTGCTTTGTTGCTGCATCATCTGTTTTTGTTGGATTGCCATGAAAGCATGCCCAGCTCACGATTAACCGGAGTCGCGAAGAAGATGTAATGAGAACAGTTCAACCGAATTTCTTTGGGAGTTTTGTAATAAGATTGAGATAAATAAATCACGCAACAGTTTTTGTGCCTTCCCTGGATGAAATAAATAATAATATCGTTTTGATTGCGCTCGCAAACATAATCATCAAAAAATCTTCTGGTTATCTGATTCTAAAGTATCCACAGGGATAACTTCATCATTAGAACATTCTAATATATCTTCAACTGGGATTTTATTCTTTTTGGCTATCTTTTAAGTTTTTGTGATAAGACCTGATACTTGGACTGCTCTAAATTTTTAGCAAACAAGTAAATCTTGTCGTAGTAAACCAAAGGTTTCAGCAACATATGAACTAATGTGTTTGTTTTGCCAGAACCTGAATTACCGCAAATTAACATTTTAAAACAACAGTCTGGCATAAAGTTCCATATTTGTTTAAAATTACCGTTTTCTGTCTTCATGTCATAGTTTGGAATTTCCATTATAATAATAGTCAGATAATTTTAATATTATCTAAGTATTATTATATATGTCAAAAATATATTGCGGAATAAAACAAATCCCCCGTGGTAAACAACTTGGAACAGAAGCAGAATGTTTTAAAGCTAATCAAGTCAGATATTATGAATTACAAAAAGTTAAGATGAATATCCCAGGACCTACAAAACAAAAAGATGCAGATCCTGCTGTCTGGAGACCAACAATGAAACATCCAGGAAGTTTGTCAAAAACAGAAGAACGACCAAATACTATTTATTTGATAAGATTAGAAGCAGAAAGAAAGCATATAAATAAAATGTTAAGCAAATCTGAATCTCCTAGTGAGATAACACGTCTGGAGAAAAAGTTGGTTAAAATACAAAATGAGTCTGATAAAGCACATGCAAATATTAGACTCATCAGAAAAAAATTAAAAGCAATTAAACCTGCGGTTTAGAAAGCAGTTAAGCCTCCGGCTAAAAAGAAAGCAGTTAAGCCTCCGGCTAAAAAGAAAGTAGTTAAGCCTGCGGTTAAAAAGAAAACAAAAACTGCATAATACTCGATTTAAGTTATCTTAACTTGGTTTAACTCATGCCAACTTATCTTTATTTATCTTATTTTAATCTAACCTTATATTATACATGTCTTTGTTAAAATGGAAAGAATTAGCAAATAAAAAGCGAAAAGCGAGTGAGCTTGTCAAAGAATACGAGAATAGAGTTATCCAAAAAAGACTAGAAAAAGGAGCTAGTTTTATACACATAAGTATTTAAACCTGTAACTAGTGAAATAACAGAGCAAACAAGGCGGCTGGCTGAACATTTGATTACCCTTCCGGAAATACGTCAACAGTTGGCTCTTCTTCCTGAGGCAATACGTCCACAATTACTTGCCCCGCCTGATCGTGGAGCCATAGCACCACCACCGCCGCCACCGCCGCCACCACCGCCATCAACGCCACACGCTTTTAAAAAAACAGCTGCCAAGAAAACCGCAGATCCTAAACCATCGTCGACTAGTTACCGAGAGGAACTAGAGCAGGCAATAAAGTCTGGGCCAAACTTAAGAAGTGCTTCAGACAGAGTGCTCAGGCCAAAAGCTGCCGAACCCGGGACAGACCTACTTGCAGAAATCAAACAAAAACGTACATCAATTAATCCCGGGGATGAAGAAATAGAAGAAGAATGGGAAGAACCTGCTGCGAGGCCTAAGGAACCCAAACCGGTGTATGATATTGACTTAGATGCTGGTTTGAATAGAGACGTACTTAATAAGTATGGCTTGCCGCTCCCAACTAAAATACCAGGTATTATTGATGGGAGTGCTGATCATGCTAAATATATTGAAAGGGCTCATGAGATACACAAGGAAATACTTTTCAAGATAAATGGTCTAAACACAAGAATAAACAACCTCAGCGAAGAAAAATTCAAAGCGGGCCAGGAAAAAGCAACATCCAATGCGACTAAACTTAAATATTCAAAATTACTCGGTGACCCCGATGGCGTCAAACAAGAGATAGCTTCACTTACAAAAGAACATAATAAAAAAGCAGATGAGGCAAATGCTTTAGGTTTTAATATAGGGAGGTTGCCTGAGCGAATTCGAGCAGCTGGCGAAACTGTACAAAAGACTGGCAAAGGAATGCAACAAAATAAAAATTCCTACAAAGTTGACAAAGATGGCCACTATGGAATGTTACAAATTGATTTACCTAATCTTGTTGGTCATCACAAACTTATTGCCAAACAAGCAAAAGCAGTTGTGCTAGATCTTAAAGTAGACGATGATTTTATAGACTTGATAACAAAGCGTGACAACAATGGAAAACCTTATTCAAAGCTGTCTCAGAATGTTTTTAAGAAACTAACAGAATTGTCTGGTTTACCAATTCATAAAGGTTCTTCAAAGTTCAAAAAGATTTTAGGAGGTTGTGCTGATATTGAATATTACAATAGTCCTGATGATTTACTTAATGATCTGGAATTGGTATGTGGAAGTATCGAATCAGGAAATAATAGTCCACAGCTAATAAATTAAGGTATTAGCATAATCGATGAATTATTAAAAATAGGTAAAATTTCACCCAAAGAACACGAACAACTATTTTCTAAATATCTCAATTAAATTATTGTCTAACTGTAATTATACATGAAAACCAAAGAAGAATTAATTGATCACTTGACGCGACTTGTAGCTGCATGCATACAGACGCAGTTATAAATTGTGCGGTATTATAAACACAACATTACAGATTACCAGTGGAATAATTGGTTGTGGTGCTGTCCTAGCATTAGTTCCAGCAATTCCTGTTTTCATAGCTTTAGTTGGCGCAGTTCCTCCAATAGTTGCTGTTTTGGCAAGTAAAACAAGAATAGCAGAAAAAAGACTTTGTTAAAAACACATCACAGGAGTTTTAAGCAAATCCTATCATACGTCCAAACAACAACAGGACTAGAAAATGATGAAGAGATAATAAGGATTGTCTTTAATAACATATTAGAAATTCAAAAGAATGACAACTTTACAGAACCTCTGGAAATGTATATGAAAAGGTTCAAGCTTAATGGACATTAAGCTAGTAGAGATGCTTCGTAGGAGCATCTGTTCAAGTTAAACGGTCATGGCATTCAGTCGTAATTCTTGTCTGACTTGTTTCCATATCCTATCGTACTTTTCTCTGGTTAATTTTGTTTTAATCGGTTTTGTTTCTTTTTCTATTTTTAATATTTTAAATATTTTCTGAAAATGTATTCAAATTTGATTGATCTTTTTCGACCTTCTAGCTTATCCAAAATCTTTATAATTTTGTAAAACAAATCTTCAAATCTGTGTCTGTTTTTAGAAGACAAATCATATTCTACCAAGTATCTATCTAAATAATACTTTCTGTGGTAAATAGTTTTCTTTTGGCCGTAGTTGTAACCTTTGATAAGAGTGTAACCATTGTGAGTGCCACAGTTAAGGCAAACACGCTCGTTATCGAAAACTTCACAAGCATCGTTACAATTCACACATGCGTATGTGCACTTGTAACACAGTTTGGCCCTGGTGCAATATTTACAAAGCTTTTTTTTATTAGTTGTGTAAAATAAGATGCAATCTATGCACACCTCAGGAGGATCAATAATATCTAAATCTCTTTTACAATATTTGCAATTCATTATATTATACTATAGCATCATATATTTAAATATAGGCTTAAAAAATATTATCTTATGTAATATTATAATGGAACAAGTAGGAATTGAAATCAACAACTTTAAAAAAGATCAAATAGCACATGCCCAAACGGTTAATTTTGAAGATGCGAGTAAATTAGATGCTGAGCTTTTAAATTTTTCAAACTTTCAAGATTTGACAGAAAAATCATAACAATGGCAAAACAACTAAAACTGCCATGGAAAATAGAAAAAAGAGATATAAACAAACTACGTTCTTTGTTCAAAAAAACAAATTTCAGAGGCAACCAGTTACCATCCAGCTTTATACAAAGTTTCTTTTATTGCCCACTATGATATTTTACTTGACCGAGGAATTAAAATTATTATGTATGGATAAATAAAAAAAATAATATAATCTAACCAGGAAATAAATATTTTACTTCAAAATAATTAATTAATTAATTAATTAATTAACTAATAGGGGCTTAAAGAAATAATCTCATGTAATATTATATAATGAGTATCCGAGAAATTGAAACATCCCCAAAACAGTATAGCAAGGTTTTTAAAGTAAATATTGTCAGTAATGATCCGCTCAGACAACTACAATAAACACAATCAAAAGTTGTGAACTTTCTTAAAAAAGAACTAAGAAAAACAGGTGGATTTAAATTAAGCGTTGATATAAAACTTACTTTAAAAAAAAAGTACCACATGATAAAGAACATAAAGGAGGTTTTGATATTATATACAAAACAGCTTACTTTGCCTCAAAGGCTGTAATCATTTTAAACAAAAATCAAATATCAGAAGCATTAGACAAAGCACAGGAAGAAATTATAAATAGAATTGGCAATTGGCTTTCTGAAGGAAGTGGTTGGGTAATGCAGGCACTAGACGCACACTATATAAATCGAATAAAGTATCAGCCTCTACGAGGTAGCTCTTATTTGGATTTACCAAAAGAACTTGCTAATTCTAAAAAAGGATTAATAAATATAAAAAATTAAAAAGATAACGAATGCTTTAGATGGTGCCATTTAGCTTATAAATTTCCTGTTAAAAAAAATCTTCAAAGAATAACAAAGTACAAAAATCATATTGGTGATCTTGATTACAAGGGAATAACATTTCCTGTTACTATCAAATAAATCCCAAAAATAGAAAAACAAAATAACATTTGTTTTAACATATTTGGATATGAAGATAATCAAGTATACCCTTTGTACATATCAAAATATAAAGCAGAAAAAACATGTGACCGGCGGGGTAGCCCGCCGTCCAGAGACACTCCAAGGAGCGTTTGTGACATACTTTTGATTACCGAAGAAGAAAAAAATCATTACGTGTGGATAAAAAACTTTAACAGTTTGATGTCTAATCAAACAGCACACAATGGAAGAAAATGGTTTTGTAAAACATTCCTACAATGCTTTACATTAGAACGTGTGCTAAAAAAGCATGAGCCTGATTGTCTTTCACTTAATGGAAAACAAGCAATAAAAATGCCAAACGAAGATGAAAAAGTTAAGTTTAAAAACTATGACAGACAGCTAATGGTTCCGTTTGTTATATATGCTGATTTTGAAGCAGTAACCGAAAGTATTTCTTCAGCATCAAACAATCCTAAAAAATCACATACAGAAGCATATCAAAAGCATACTGATTGCAGTTATGGGTATAAGGTTGTTTGTTGTTATGATGATTAATATTCAAAACCAGTTGTGACATACAGAGGACCAAATGCTGTTTACAAGTTTTTAGAAAAAATGATAGAAGAAGAAAAGTGGTGCAAAAAAACTATGAATGCAAACTTTAAAAAAGATCTAGTAATGTCACAGGAAGAAGAAGCTAGATTCAAAAAATCTAAATCATGTCATATTTGTGGTAATGGTTTAGCAACAACTCTCAAAAAAGGCAACGCGGGTTATACAGTGGCATACAAAAACTCCATCAGAAAAGTCAGGGACCATTGCCACATAACTGGGAAGTATAGGGGAAGCGCTCATGACATATGTAATATTAATTTCAGGTTGACTAGAAAAATACCTGTTGTGTTTCATAACTTGAGAGGATATGATTCTCACTTTATAATGCAGCACATCGGAAAGTTTAAACAAAACATAAATGTTATACCAAAAACATGGAAAAGTATATGGCTTTCATTTTAGGAAAAAGTTTAGTGTTTATTGATAGTTTTCAGTTTATGTCCCAATCATTAGATAATCTAGTAAAAAACGTTCCAATACATATCTCAAGAATACAGCGGTAAAAATCTAGACTTGCTAAAAAGAAAAGACGTTTATCCTTATGATTATATGAACAGTTTTGAACGCTTCAAGGATATCAAGTTACCTGGCAAAGATAGTTTTTATTCCCAATTAAATGATGAACACATTTCAGATGCAGATTGTGATCATGCTAAAACAATATGAAAAACATTTAAGATTAAAAATATGGGAGAATATCATGATCTGTATCTTAAGACTGATGTGCTGTTGCTGACAGATGTTTTTGAAAACTTTAGAAAAATGTGCATTGAGTATTACAAATTAGATCCTTGTCATTACTTCAGTAGTCCTGGGTTAGCCTGGGATGCATGCCTCAAGATGACTGGTATCCAACTTGATTTAATAACTGATATTGATCAATATTTGTTTGTGGAAAAAGGATTAAGAGTCGGTACGAGTTATATTGCAAACAGATATTCACAGGCTAACAATAAATATATTAAAAACTATGACAAGAAAAAAGAAAGCAAGTACATAATATATCTCGATGCTAATAACTTGTACGGGTGGGCTATGTGTCAACCCTTACCTACTGGCAACTTCAAGTGGGTTAATAAGTTAGAAAAAGGAAAATCAAATTACATTGTTGAGTGCGATATCGAGTATCCTGAAAAACGACATGACTCGCATAATGATTATCCTCTCGCCCCAGAAAGTTTAAATATAAAAGATGAGTGGTTGTCAGACTATTGTAAAAATTTAAAACAAAAGTTTAATTTAGGATCTAGCAAAGTTAACAAATTTGTTACGACGTTGAAAAATAAAGAAAAGTATGTCGTGCATTTTAGAAACTTAAAATTGTATAAAAAGCTTGGATTAAAGGTAACAAAAATACACCGAATACTGCAGTTCGACGAATCACAGTGGTTAAAGACATACATAGACTTAAATACTGCTAAGAGAACAGCCGGTAAAAATGCTTTTGAAAAGGATTTCTTCAAACTGTTGAACAATTCAGTTTTTGGCAAAAATATGGAAAATTTGAGAAAAAGAATTAATGTTAAATTGACTCACGACGAGGAGGTCCTTTTAAAATATGCAGCAAGACCTTCATTTATTTCTTTTAAAATGTTTAATGAAAATGTATTTGCCATTAACAGAATAAAAGAACGATTAGTTTTAAATCGCCCTATTTATGTTGGTATATGTATTTTAGACTTGTCAAAGTATTTGATGTATGATTTCCATTACAACTATATCAAAAACAAATATGATAGAAAAGCTAAGTTATTATTTACTGATACCGATTCCTTGTGTAATGACATAAAAACAAAAGATGCGTATGCAGACTTTTACAAGGATAAAGAACTGTTTGATAATTGTGATCATGATCCAAAAAGTCAGTTTCATTTTAATGATAATAAAAAGGTTATTGGCAAGATGAAAGATGAAACGTGCGGTATGCCTATTGTTGAATTTGTTGGGTTGCGAAGTAAACTATATTCGTATGTGCTAGATAATGAGGTTAGCGCAAAAAAATGCAAGGGCGTTAAAAAGTGTGTTGTTAAAAAACAGATAGCACATGACGATTACAAAAAAAATTGTTTACGGCAACAGAAGCTCACCATGAGATGAAAGCTATGCAATAAATAAATATAGTTTATCAGCTTATTATGATAAACGATATATACTAGATAACGGACAAGATACGTTAGCATACAGTTAATTGTAATAGTTGAGTAGCATTCAAGGGTTTAAAAATAATTATATATAGTGTTATATAATGGAACAAGAAAGATTAGAAAAGGTTTGCAGAAAACTTAACCATTTAAAAGATAAATATAGGAGAGAATTGATGAGAGGTTAGCAACTCCAAGTAGAATATGAAGTAGTTCGTGATGATTTTATGGACACCAATAAAAGACGACTTCTGGTTGAAATGGATAATTATGAACGTGAGCTTGATAGAAACAGAGAAGAGCTTCTTGAAATGAAATACAAAATAGCAAAGTGTAGGAAAATAAAATACTCCATGGTAAAAGATGATATGCAGAGCGATGATGAAGACTACTGCCCGGTTCCTTCTGAATTTGCTTGACGAGTTGCAAATGTTATGTTATTACAAATGACAACCGGATTGATTAGTAGTATAGATACTGAGAGTACCAGCGGAGTTTTCCTGAGCGGGGTGCTTGAGAAAATTGTTGAAATATGTTGGTGTTGATTTAGGCGTGACTTACATTTATGAAAGTTTCGCCTGAGTCCCCCATGGCATATTTCAATAGTTATTCTCGTTCCCCGCGAGGGGAAGCTGTGCTGGTACTCTAAGTATATATACTACTGTTATTCGCAACTGGAACACTCTACACGAGGTCATAAGGAACAGCGCCACCTTACAAATTTTCAAGTCATCCCTAAACTCTAACTTATCCAAACCCCCAACATTCTATTATACTGGAGACCGCCAAGGACAAGTATAACATGCTAGACTTAGACTTGAATGTAGTTCCCTTGGTCAACATTTACACAAACGTTCCCTTATAGACAATCCAAACTGCACCTGCGGTCTAATAGAAACAGCATATCACTATTTATTAATTTGTCCGAGATATATTGATCAAAGACGAGCTTTCTTTACACACTTACCTTGAGTTTTATCTCAACAGAATTTACTGTTTGGGTCAAATAACCTTTCGGACCATTATAATGCCCACGTTTTCAAAAAAGTTCAGTCGTATACATTAGCAACGAAACGATTTACAAACTAGATAGCAACGTGTCGAGCTTATTCCTGGGGGGACTGATGTGACTGGTGAAAGCATTCTTGTTGTACATTTTTCTTGTTTTCTTTTTTTTCATGTTACTAATCGATCGGTCAGGTACAAACGTATTACTTATCAGCAACACAATAACGGACAATATAACAGGACCTGGTCTGTCGTGCAGTGTACCTGTTTTAGAATCACTATTTCTAATTGTTAAATTCCATCAAATGCTATTTTATATCATATGCTAACATTTATAACACATAAAATGTCTGCCGTTTCTTATGCACTAATATGAATATTATGGAGATGAATTTACATAAGTTTTCATCGAAACCCTGTTCATGTACCATTAAAACATTGTTCATCACATTTCATGAATAAATACTGTTTAAACCAACAATATCAAAATTAAAATCATCTCTTGTCATATATTTCGCTAATCATTTCACCATTTCCAATGGAGAGATGTAAACCTAGAAAAGAAGCGTTAGTATCAGAAATATTAGCTTTGTTAAGTTGAAATTCTTTAGGGTATATATTATTAACCATAGTAGAAAAGAAAATGCTTAATATGTCATCCAGATACCGAGAGGTGTCATTATTAAAGGCCTCAATCACAGGTTGAAGGAACGTGTTGGGACTGAAAAAAAATGGGGGAAAAAATCTGAAAAAAAAAATTTGAGAAAAAATCTGAAAAAAAACATTCTGAATTTTTTTTAATTTTTTTTTTGGTCTACATTTGTACACACACCTCAAAACATCAAATAAATGAAAAACTGTACACCAAAAACAGTCCTACCCACCGCTTTTATTTCAGGTTGTCTAACTGGATGGTTTTCACTGAACAACGCATGTTATTACATACATGACAGAGACATGCAGTTTTTTGCGGCATGGGTAAGATACTTTGCACTCTTTTGTTATACAAAGCGGATGAGAAACATAATTGTGTAGCTCAATTATTATTTTGTAAATATATTCAGTTTAGTTTATAAATAATTAACATACTACTACTATTACTACTACTACTACTACTACTACTACTACTACTACTACTAAAAATAATAATAATAATAAAAAAATACTTAACGAGAGAACTTCATTTGAAGCATTTCAATATTTCATGACGACCTCGGACCAATTGTTAGATTGGCTTGCAGTCAAATATGTAATATCTTAAAGAAAATATATTGCTATTATTATCTAACTCGTCTCGCATTTCGATCTCTGACATCGAAACTGAAATCAGATATCAGAAGACCAGTACGATAAAAACAGTCATATGCTTTTGAATAACAACAGAGGTAGTCGAGAAAACTCGAAGAAATGATTCTAATCCGAAATCACTCTGAATGCATTTATTACTATGTTCTGAGATGTTTATTATTTTGTATGTGTATCTTTAGTTAGTTGTGGACTTTATTGTTAGAGATTTTCTTTTGATGGGATATAGTTTTGTTTACACTGTCTTGTCTATTTGGGCGCTGAAGACAGGATAATAGCGAGGATTGTGCGCATATAAAATCGATTCAAGCTAACCAGTAGGTCTTATTGCCTACTGACCGTTCCAAGTAACCCTGTCTTCACCACCCTTTCTGTTGTTTTTTGTCTCTTTCATTGTAGTTTCAAGTCCTTGTTTGCAGTACAGTGCGGACCTAAGATGCCATTGCGTTCGGACGCTGTGGTTTCTATAGGACCCTATATATCATTTTACATTATTTTCAAGTGGACATTATTATTGCAAAATGCCAAGATTTGACGTACATCATCAAACTGTAAATTGACAAGCATATAATGCAATATTTAATTCCAGGATTTCTGCCAGGAAACCGCTGGAAGTCACCTTGTCTATTTTGAATCGCAAGCAGAAATCGATGCAGTGAAGGCCTTCCTTATTGCCGATGGAGGTAACATGAAATGCTTAGAAATACACCATATTCTTCGTATGCATATAACTGGAGGCTGCACTTTATGGTGGTTGTTTCATCCGTTATATACATTGATACAACCGTTATATAATTGATACAACCGTTATATAATTGATACAACCGTTATGTAATTGATACAATCGTTATATAATCGATACAACTGTTATATAATTGATACAACCGTTATATAATTGATACAACCACAAAGAATAATCTGAAAAAGCCCAATGAACACAAATGTAGCATATTTTACACCTAATATTGTGTCGCATGTTGTTATTTTTAACTCAGTGTTTTTCAACCTGACAGGAGCGACTATAGGCGTGCACTCTGTCTGTCAGTCCGTCAGTCGTCTGGCAGTCTGTCGCGTTTTGTTTCCGCTCAATAACTTTAGTTAGGAATGAGATATTTAACTGACACTTTTCGGGTAGGTATCTTATATGAAACGAAAGCGTGATATTGCAATTGGGTCAAAGTCGGGTCACCGTTTCTAAAACTTTAAACCGGTTTTCGCTGAATAACTTTAGTATTGGCCAACACTTTCTGTGTAGCATATACCTGCATACAGAGGAAGCTTGGCATTGCATTTGGGGTCACTGAGTCAAGGTCACCGTTACTAAACTAAAAAATCGGTTTCCACTCAATACCTTTAGTTAGCAATTTGATATTGGCCGGAAACGTGCTGTGTATGTAGTTCATATAAAAGGAAGCTTGAGATTGCGGATCACTGGGCTCAAGATCAAACTCACTGATATTTAAAATAGGTTTCCGCTCAATAACTTTACTTAAGAATGGGTATTGGTCCGACACTTGCTGTGTACGTAGCTTATATAAACAGAAAGCATGTGATTGCATTTGTCGTCACTGGGGACTAGGTCACTGTTGGTAAAATAGAAAATCTGTTTCCGATCAATAACATTTCTTAGGAATAACATCTTTGCCTGAAACTGTGTCTGTAGGTAGAAATGAAAAGGAAATTTGAGATTCATTTGGGGTCACTGGGGTCAAGGCTAATGTTACTGTGCACAACAGAACCTGGTTTAAAGGCCCAGCGACCTTGTCTACCACTGACCGTTCAATGGCGGTAGACCTATTGTCAGCGTTTTATGTTTGTGATGTCATATGTCTTTACATTACAATTCATATTTTAATTACTGTTTGTTTCTATGCATTTTGGTTGACTGTGTTCATGAATCCTACATTCCTGTTCGATGTTTATGTTTACTTTATTTCTGCGTTGTCCTTGGAGTATTGAAACGAATGTCCGTTAGGAGACATTGTATTGAATGGCAATATTTCTTCTTGTTATGTTTGTACTGGGATATATGCACGAATTCTTCCGCGTATTAATATTGCTCGACTTAAGTAGCGCGATATTGATCGAGCGCATATATCCCAATACAAATCTAATAATCTTCCCAGATAACAAGCATACGTTGGCCCAATGTTAGTACGCAATGTTGGCCACACGTCATTTTTCTCATTGGCTCAATGTTGGTCAAACATGTTGGTCAAGCGTTGGTTCAACGTTGGCATACATGTTTACATTGCTGCAATGAAAAAAACTTATATTTACATTGGGTCGACATTGGCCCGACATTTGTAATATGACCAGCAAAATAAACTTAAAACATATGTCCAATACTAATTGTTTTATTTCAGTTTGAACATTAAAAGTCCGTGAATCAACAGGCATATTGTCAGACATATTTCTCCATCAAGTATATCTCCGAATTATCTCAACAGTATTCTTCTGTGAAAGGTCACAATAAATGTAAAAGATTCCAAAAGTTTTACGTCCAAAACTTGCTGATTTCTTTGAAAATCGAAAATGTATCCATAATTCACTGTTCCTTTCCCAAACTGCACTGACATAATGACCAGTGAGGTGGTCAAATCACGGACCTGGACTATCGTATATCAAAAAAACTTAGTATAGCACTTGAATTTCCAAGGCAACCGCCGTCTGGAAGCCATCAGGTTATAATATTCTCCAACATCAAGAGGCGTATGCAGGAAAATTAATATGTCAGGGAATAATTAATATACAGAATAAAAAATGAACATTTAAAAAAAAAATCAGATCGGAGCAAGAATTAAATGTTGATCAATTAAAGTATATCTAGATATATATGAAGAATAACAAAGTCATGAAAATAGTTTAGAAAGGACATTAAAACAAAAAAGAATGAGTCTTTACAACAGTTTATTACATACTTTACTATAAATAGTAACACATTTCAGTAGAAAAACAATGATTATCAGTCCTTTTTCGAAATCCATAATCGGCACAGTAGCAACTGGCACTAAACACGTCATGATAGTGGAAAGCTATAGAGCGCAGGAGCGACTTTTCACTGCCCAGTAAATATTGTTTTCAAATAAACGTTAAAACGTCGAAATAAACCCAACGTGGTTTTTAAAAACAATTTTAACACGACCTCCACAGTCTTTCATATACACAAAGAAGAGAGACAGCTGTATGTTATTCTACGATAAAATACAGCTGTTCCATTAATTCCCCGCGTATATTTCATCCGTTGGAAGCGCCACGTTACGTGACGTCACTTGGTAAATATACGTCACGAAGACGAACTCAACAGTAATTTTAATGAAATGTTACTTACAACACACTTGCCATGCTCCCAAACCGTGCACACCCCCGATATAAACCCATCATATGCATCAATACATATAACATTAATAAGCACCTTAAACAAGGTGAGAACGTTTGACGTCATACAGCGCAAGCTATATGACGTAAGTAATGACTTAATTGTTTGTCACGTGACTACGAAACGCAGAACTTTGCATACGGGGGCGCCCAATGGAACAGCCTGTTAACATAGCAGCCTGATTACCTTGACCTCCGAGATAATATATAGTGCCCAAACAATAGTGTAAACAATGAGGTTATTGTTGTGTTAGAATTGAAATAATAAATACGTACCTGTATTTTATCGGTGAATAAAATACAGTTAGTCGTTCGGATGCGAGTAATTAAATCACTCGTGCTAACGCACTCGTGACTTAATTACTACGCATCTGAACTCCTAACTGTATTTTATTCACCGATAAAACACAGGTACATATTTATTATTTCTTAAACAAGGCAGCAGAAAACTGATTGTAAAGTAATTTATTAATTCAACATGGGCCTAATTCATTTATTTGCAAAGTAATTGGTTGCATCCTACTGTAGACTACTTATTTTTTAAATGGTACCGTTTTATTCTTCTTCTTCTTCTCCATTTATAGTAAGGTATGTAATAAAAAGGCAAATATACGGCCGTGGTGTGCCTTTTGTCGATAATGGCACACCTAATACATGGTCCTCGGGCCATAAAGGCACTAGGTGTGCCATTATCGACAAAAGGTACACCATGGCCTTATATTAACCTCTAAATATTATTCTCAATTCCGAGCTCTTTTTGTGGGATTTTTAACGAATTTAGGGATCGCCAATTGGTATCTACTGAAAAGATGAAGAAGCAAACAAATGAGAAAGTATATAGTTTATATGCATTTATTGTACTGTTTATCGATCCATAACTTTGACTGAAATTACGTAGAAAGAAAAACATGTTCCTTATGGATAACAGTTATCTATATATGGTTGACGGAAAGACGTTGGCCAAACAAAGGCAGACCGAAATGCTGCCAATGTCTTAATTCCATACGTTGTCCCAGCAAAGGCCCAAAGTATAGGTTGCAGAAAACTAAATACTTTCCCATAGACCTCCTGTTGCACCTGTCAGCTAATATCTCAAGAATTATACACCAGATTTTCTTTAAATTACCTTATTTCATAGATATTTCCATCACAAAGCCTTTGAAAGTGTGAAAAAGACAATTTTTTCTGCTCAAACTCTCTGCACATGTCTGTGTTTACAAACACTATTGAATCCGCACTGAATATTGACATGCAATTTCAATGGATGTTAAATTTTCAAAAACATTAAAAAATATGTTTTTATTTAATTTAATGATCCTAGCTGATGGGGATTATTTTACCTATAGTTTATCCTTCCTGAAAATGCATATTGAATATTTCAAAGTTATATCTGCTGACCTCTGTGAACTCTGTGAACTTTCACTTCTGTACTGAATCGTACACAACAAAAGGCGGGGCTTCAGCCAGGCTATATTTAGCTGTACGCAACCTATAGAGAGACATTCAGACCTGACAGAAGGTATTTTTTCTGGCTAAATGTTTTGATACATTTAATCTGAGAACAATTAAACCATTCTTTTTTAGAAAAAAATCCTTTTCGACAAAATATGAGGGCTTTAAATAGCTTCGGCTAAGGCAAAATTCCTTCAGTTTTTACGCGTAATTCCAGAATCTTCAAAATGCCATATATCGACAACCGTTCCAATCTTTTGCTTCAAATAAAGTGATTTAAAATTGATTTCATCAACAACATGTGATGTTTAACCAGTTGAAGCTATCTTGAAAATAATATCTACTCAAAAATGATATTTGTGATTTTCAGGGGTCTAAATAGCAGATTTTACCATAAAAATGCCACAGTTTTTGTATATATTCAAAATCTGCCTTCAAATGAATTAATTAACATTATTCAGCAGTTTCTATATGTGAAACCATCAAGAAAATGCAACTTTTCAGTTTAAAAATGACAAAAAATAATTCTGAGACTATCCTCCCCAACTCCATTTTTAGGGCCATGCCATGTTTTACAATATGCTGATTACACAAGATTGACTGTTACTGTACTATTTATTGTATTTGTTTTATTAGATATTGTTTGTAGCATATTTACAGGTCATTTTCATGCAACCATGCAACCAATAAGCACTGTTTAAAGTACAGATCCATGACAATTCATTAAAATGAAGGGGGTGGGGTAAATAAAAACTTTTAAAAAGCATAGAAAAGGTCATATTTTTGGCTAACTAAATAATTTAATTTGTAAAATGTATTAAACCGCATAAAATATTTGCATATCGACACTAACCGTATAGAAGCGATGAACTCAAAGTCAGCGTTTAACTCAAAATCTTTTTCAAAACAGACATAAGCGGCTTTTCGACATCTTTTCGGAAAGATGTAGATTGTCGCTTACTGACATTTTTGCCAAACAACGTATGCAAAGCCCTCAGAAATGAATAAAACTTACTAGATATATCTTTAACTGTGCCAAAAATGTGCATTACAGGCCAATTTTGTATACCAGGTGTCAGGTATGGCTAATTTTGTGTCCACAACCTTTAATAAAATAATTTAAAATAACTATTTTGCATCATAAAACTTGGAAATATTTAAAAAACATGAAAAGAGTTAAAAGATAAGTCAAAATACACCATAATTTAACATTTCTCACACTTTCAAATCATTGTGTTAGAAAAAAAGTATGTCTACTTTCTCTTTTACCATATGCAGAATCTAGCCTATAGGTTGCAGAAAACTAAATACTTTCCCATAAACCTCCTGTTGCACCTGTCAGCTAATATCTCAAGAATTATACACCAGATTTTCTTTAAATTACCTTATTTCATAGATATTTCCATCACAAAGCCTTTAAAAGTGTGAAAAAGACAATTTTTTCTGCTCAAACTCTCTGCACATGTCTGTGTTTACAAACACTATTGAATCCGCACTGAATATTGACATGCAATTTCAATGGATGTTAAATTTTCAAAAACATTAAAAAATATTTTTTTATTTAATTTAATGATCCTAGCTGATGGGGATTATTTTACCTATAGTTTATCCTTCCGGAAAATGCATATTGAATATTTCAAAGTTATATCTGCTGACCTCTGTGAACTCTCTGAACTTTCACTTCTGTACTGAATCGTACACAACAAAAGGCGGGGCTTCAGCCAGGCTATATTTAGCTGAACGCAACCTATACACACTGACGTTACTTTTACAACGTCGGTCCAACGTTGGCCCAGCGGTGTACAACCAACGCTAACGTTGAACCAACCGTACAACTATGTGCCAACGTTAACGCAACGTATGCTTGCTATACATACGCATTTTCAGTATAAAATGAATAATTAGATCTCAAACATTGTTTTTAACAGTTTATTTTCATCAAACACATTTATTTGAAATATATATATATTGTCGTAACATCGTGGGCGTTTTTCACAATGAAACAAAATAGTACGATTTGATTTTATCACGTGACATATTGCGACGTAACTTTTGATTGCACCAAGTTCCAAGTACATAACAACCCAATACTGGCCTTACAACACGTCGGATATGGGTGAATATTGATGTTTCAATATACATTGAAAGTAAACGGAGTTTGCAAATGCGCATGCAATCAAATGTATATCTACTTACAGTTAATATTTTTACATATGAGATGAAACCCCAATTTATTAAATACCTCACAGTGTGGGAGTGTTATATAGAGATTATTTAACTGCAGTGATCGATTATTAGGAAATCCTCCACGAGATAGTAGACGTGTGGCTCTTTTCATGAACGGGCATATTCGAGTGAGTGAATAACCAAAACACGTCTACCATCGAGTGAAGGATTTCACTATAATCGAACACAGCAGTTCAATAATCTATTTATTACAATTTAAATCAGTTTATGCGTGATTTTAACGGAAATAAGTCGCTTTATTTAACGTTATCGGCGGATGACGTCGACGTCAGCACCACTTTAATGACGTCATAACTCAGCGTCACAGTTAGTTATATTTGTGTTCGGAGTTAGTTAATAATATTTAGCGATTAAGAATATTCTTTCACTGAGAAATTCCAATCTTTCACTGATGAAAATTCAATAAAAAGGCATGATACATCAGTGAAATAAATATGTATATTAAGGCTGAATCATCGTTCAGTAGTTTTCGTTCAGCTCGCGGTACATCGGAATTTTCTCGATGACTAAACACCATAACAACAAAACACCGGATAACGGAAATCGACGAGATATTTCCGTTGTGTGGCGTAGTAATGAAACGACCGAGCGAGTCAACATATGACGTCATCATACGACTATAGTAATCTTTCTGCCTAGGCTTCGATTAAAACAAGTATACCCAGGATTGGAATTCCCTACATGACCGGATACCCATAATTGATTCATTTTCTTGCATATTATTGACATCTTTGCGTTGACGTCGCCAATAAGTAACGTTTAACATGTTTTTTTACAAAATGGCGTCATACATCTGTTCACGTTATTGACGTCATTATTGATGCGCGGGACTTTTATCTTTACCCATAAAGATAAGACTTTCCATCCCCCATGTAAAACGCGGATACCCTTATCCGGTATGCAAGAAAACGTTATATAAGGTTATATAAATTATCCTTTTTGAAGGCAGCTACACCAATAAATGTTGCTTTAGATGCCTTTTTGGAGCTAGATGATACATATAATCTTACATTCGTGCCTTTTTAATATTAAAAGTTTGATAAAATTGATATTATGCTCGGCACAGCCTCACACCATATAATTTTATACAACTCGTTTAATAAATGTAATGTAAACAGGCGCTTATGTAATGACCGCTAAATACATGTATACTGACGTTTATCTACTTACTTTCATTATTCGGTCTCGGTTTGTACGTTTTGACAACGCTGTCTTATATCCATTGTATATCAAACACATAATAAAGGTGAATGGCCACCCTTTTTGTAGTATTATAAATTAACAAATTTAACTCTTAAACATCATATGAACATTTCTTGATAGGCCCGGAGTGAAACATATATATAAATCCGCTACTGAGTTGTATGTAAAAATAAGTATTATTTGCATGACGTAGATACTACTTTTACCACTGCGTGACTGCACGGGTAAAGACGAAGTAAATCTAAATTGCACAGCTGCACAATTATTGCCAGATAATTGATAAATACATTTACCTGTGGATTAATTTACCTGTTCAAATGATTCTACGTCATCAAATAAAATCTTATTCTCGCTTTTCACAGATATTGCTATGTGTGAATTGTAAATATCTATTGTTGTGTATTGATTTCGATTTAAATAAACATAAACATGGTTTTACTTTCATATACTGGTTATATTTTAGTGGAATATTTTACCCGTTTTATTAATCTCCATTGAATGTATGTCATCATTGTTTACCGTTTCGTCTACGTATATGATTGAAACTGTTGTTCTTGATAATTTTCAGGGAAATTTGATTATTGGGTCGGTATGACGGACCAGAATACAGAGGGTACATGGAGATGGTACGGTACTGGAGCTTTGGTTACTGTATTTGATTGGAATAAAAATGAACCTGATGGCGGAACCAATCAAAACTACATGAGTATCTGGCACGAGAGAAAATTTGAATGGATTGACAAAGAGGCCACGTTCAATGCTATGCCATTGTGTGAACTCGATGATGCATAGCTTTAGCTACACATTCTCCATTTTGGATTCTACCTTAAGTGCAAGAACATCAATTTAATTATTTTTTCTTTGTTTAATTTTTTTAAAAGATGAGATTCATTGAAATTGACACATATATTTATACGTACTCATTTATATTTGCATACATTAAGAATAGTGCTGACAATTGCATGAGATTCGATAATCCGACTAACCTATTTAAAACACTTGATATTTACATGAATTAAATACTCATTATGTTAACACAGATTATAAAGGTTTCGTTATACATACTGATGATAGGTCACATTGTATGTGTGTTAAAACCCCAGCGTGCGGTAAAAAATACCACCATTATGTATACACTTCAGTTAGTAGTTCGTCTGCTTCAAGATAAAGGTTTCAGAAGTCTGACCAATCACTGAACTTATTTCTACAGGTACAGCTATTTAAAGATGCACCGGAATTCAACATTTGACAGAAATAGTAGTTTGGTTCTAAAACTTATAGAAACTAAATACATTATGTAATTATTTTATATCTGTATAGAGTAATGTTTAGTGTATTTACATGCCACATTTTATGGTTTAAAATGCGTTCTTGTTTCGAAATTTGTGAATAAACCTCTCTGAGAAGCATAATGTATAAAATGATCAGGAAAGTTTCTCCGGTGCCATTTTGTTTTTTTTATACGCAACCGTGGCCTTTAAATAGAAAATTGATATTATAAGAAATGGCATGCAAGTAATTATTGTGGATGGCGTAGAAAAGAGTTCAATAATTGCTTTAAAAAAGAACAGAAACCTGTATAAAATACTCTACGATTAGGCAAAAATGAGATATAGGGTCCTATAGAAACCACAGCGTCCGAACGTAGGTCCGCATTGTACTGCAAAACTGACTTGATAATACAATGAAAGAGACAAAATACAACAGAAAGGGTGGTGAAGACAAGGTTACCGACTTGGAACGGTCAGTAGGCAAGGCTTACTGGTTAGATTGAATCGATTATATATGCGCACAATCCTCGCTATTATCCTGTCTTCAGCGCCCAAATAGACAAGACAATGTAAACAAAACTACATCCCATCAAAAGGAAATCTCTGACAATAAAGTCCACATCCGGAGAAACTAACTAAAGAAACACATACAAAATAATAAACATCTCAGGATGTATCCAGAATCGTACTGAACATCCATAGTAGTTGCAGCTAAAGAGAAAACCAAAAACCAATTTTGGTACGACCAGAAAACTGAGGGGCGAAAGCTCATGCACCGCCCGTAACATTTTTATAATTATGCTTCATTCGGAAATTGTATCCAATCCAGCTTTAGGGAATGACACCAATTGTTTTCACACAAATTTAAATTTCATACGTTTATCCACAATTTGTTCATTAAATTTATAATGCTATAAGAACGATCCTGCACTATTAAGTAAGCTTTCTGAAACATTTAAATTATCATAAAACCAAGCAACCGCATGCGGTGGGTGGGATGGGGGGTGGGGTGGGGGTTGGGTGGGGATGGGGGCACTTCCTGCATAAACATTGTAAAATAGTGCATCTGTTGCATTTTCTCTTTATCGTTACAGATCTAATAGTACTACTATTACTCTTAATCTTAACAAAAGTGATATTTACAGGCTATTTTCATTGGTCTGCAATTTTCTGTTCAGACGACACTGGAATAATTAATCAGGAATAAACTAGTTATTGTACAAGACCAATATTCGGCGGGCGGGACTTGAACATCAGTTATAAAAGTCAGGAATGTAACTTTCACACACCACAGTCAACAAACACACGCATTAAAACAAAAAGACAATCACAATGTTAATAATAATCAAGGCATGTGGCATCACAAACACAGACGGGTTGACAATAGGGCTAGCGTCTTGGAAAGGTCAGTGGCATAAAGGCTGATGGGTTTATACCAGGACTCGGACCCGCAGAGTCGATGTATTTCAAGTTCCAAACAACAGGTTTTAAACTTGCATCATATTTATTTTCTTATCTGACAGTGAAGCTTATGTATATAATAATACACATATTCTAAAATGCATGGAAATTAATTGTTAGGTCTTTTTAATCAACATTTTAATGTTGTCAAAAGGCAGTTCTGCAATTAGTATTATCGAAACGAGACGGTGAGAATAAGAAAACTGTGCCAGAATAAACATATATATATTGATCAAAAATAAAACGTACCCCTTATTCTTTGCCCCTCTAATATAAAATGCAAAACAGGAAATAAACAATGGTGTACATAGAATAATTAGACCACCACCAATAGTCGAAACACAATATGTTTTTAAAAAGTTAGTACATAACGGAGTTATCCTCATTTTTCTTAAACCCTGCATTTTCATTAACTCTACAAAAATTACCTAAATTTTTCCAAGACAATATTGTCTATAAGTTGCTTACCAAAAAAAAACAACACAAAAACACAACACAGGTTGTGTAAATAATAACTTTTTAATGGCTATTTGCTTCTAAGGTACTTCTTGATTGACTTCCTGGGCAGAACCAGTACTAAGCAATCAAAGTGTCTTGCTTATGGACACAATGCATATGGTTATGGCGGGGATCGAACTCACGACGTTTATATCATGGGTCCAACGCTGTACCACTCGACCACAGCGCTCTAGAAATAGCAGCTTTTGCTCATCAAAAATCATCAAATGACCTCCCTTTAAAGTTTCCATAGCAAAATTTGACTGTTTAATGGAGTATTTAGTACTCAGTGAAGTGTGCTTACAAACATCAAAAACTGTTTAATTAAAACGCTGTTTGAGCTGTCCTACGCCCTCAAAACTGGCCTATGGGAATACCAGCAAAAAAGGAGGCCAGTAATATTTATAGCATACTGTTTCGAGTATATGCGAATTATACTGCTCCTCGAGGGCGTGCAAGAAGTTTTAATAACCATAACCACTCGATCCAATCAAGAAATAGCATTATCACGCGAAATGAGCATGACACATGTTTTGATTATTACAGCCAATAGCCTTTGTGTATTATTGGGCAAATGCTATGTCAGGGAGTGCTGTTTTGGTACGTTTAGTCGTTTTGATTGACAGGTTGTGTGTAAAGATTACAACTGCGCGCGAGTAAAACTGAGTAGACATGGTATAACTGCCGAATCTGTCATCCATAGCACAACTGAAATATACCATCATTTTGAGCACGGTTTAGGCTCAGAGCTTCAGGTTTATGAAAATTATATCATAAGCAAGAACAAAGGAGCTATGGTACAATTTCTTTTTTTGGTTAGTATAGAAATCCTCTTCAGAAGAAGGGATATTCTTACTACAATAACACAGTTGGAATAGGCAGCACATCATCAATAAAAGCTCTTATTTCAGAACTGATGGCATTTTTTAGCAAGCCCGATTGCACCGGTATCCCGCAGTCATTGCCCTAATTAATTGTTAAACATTTTTGAAATTGACCACGTCCGCTCGATAACTTGTAATTTTAATTGAATTTTGAACAAATATGCTTTCGGCGTAGTGCCAAAATATCCGGGACGCCGCTCGATAATTAGACAGTAACCGTAGAGATATTTACCCTTAATTGGTGAATTATTTGAAATTGACGATTGTTTGCTCAATAATTTATTTTATTGATATTGATTTATTAAATTTAATTGAAATGTTATCAAACTTCGACTCAATGCCTATGGCCAGTACATCTCGTTCAAATGTAATATACAGCTAGGACACACCAGTAAATTATGAGTTATCTGCCTTGTGATAAACTGCCAGGTTGCATGAGTAACCCTGGATTATCTACCCGTTATTGATGAACATTGTTGAAACTGACAACATCTGCTCATTAACGTGAATAATTATAATTGAAATGTAACCAAACATGGTTACACTGTTTATGGCCATAATATCTCATTCAAGTTCCGTACATTTACGTAAATTTGCCAAATTACTTCAGTAACTCTGAGTTATTGCTCCTTAATTGGTGACAATTGTTGAAACAGACATTGTTTACTCACTTACTTGAATAATTGTAATTGTAATTGATGCTTATGTCCATAATATCTCAGTCAAGTTCGGTAACCAGTCAAATAACTTTAGTAACTCGGAGTTATTGCTCCTTAGTGACACTTGTTGAAATAGACAATGTTTCCTTACTAACGTGGGTAACTTTAATCCAAATTTAACCAAACGATGACGCATTGCTTATGACCAAACAATTATCGATATATTTTGATAAACAACCTGATCCCACCATTGTACTCCCAACATGTTGAAATGGACGAAATCCACTCAATAACTTGAGTAATTGTAATCTAGATTAGGTAACTCTCAAGTACTTCCCCTTCACGGCGGGTGTATTTTGTGAAAATGTTGGTACTTTCAACCGTTTTTAAAAGACCTTAATTGACTAGCACTGCTGAATTATTGTTCATATGCCAGTAAATTATTCGGTTTTCTGTTCATCTGTCGTCTGTATGTCTCACATGTAATAGCTAACATACTTGATTATAATTCAAAAATTGAAGCTGACTGGAGGCGTTCACTTCTATGCTTCCACTTGGCCAACAATATACAACCACCATACGAACTACGCAAAATCGGTCCTTGTATTGGTATCAGAAATAACAAATTACAGCTAAGAAGATTTGTAATGTCGTAGTTAAAAAAGCAATAGTCACTTCAGCCGGGTTTCACATAACCTCGCAACAACATAGATCAGCCGACTTTCCGCCGAATGTGCAAGCCATTATTGGCATCATAGGCATTACAAGAACACATCGTTTGCTTCATAGGCAACAAGATCATTAGAGAACACAAGAGCTCGTCCGAGAACAGCACAGCTCGCCATTTACATTCTCTTCAGAGAGCAACAAATTATACATCTGACAAATGATAGAAAAGCGATGTATCTCTCTTCATAAAGGCAATCATTAACACAATAGCAGAGATACATTCTTGAAGACCTCGAAGTGTTACCAATGTTAAAATTATGGAAATCCTAAAAGGAGAAGCCAGATACACTACTGAAGAAATTGCTAGACTTGCAGGCATATCAACTGGAGCTGCTCATAACATTCTGAAGAATCATGTGAAATTGCGAAAAAATGGTCTAAGGTTGATCCCCATTTACTCACGGAGGACCAAAAACGTACCCGTTTAGAAATGGCTAAAGCATTGTTGAACAAGTTCCCAAAACATGGCAGACGCAGATTTGCGAATGTTGTAACAGGCAATGAAACATGGGTACACTTTTTCGAGCAACAACGCAGTGTTAACAACAAAATATGGGCTACCAAACATTGCAAAAGGTCTTGCAGAGATTGAAATAACTATTGGAGAAAGTTGTTGTGCTTCCACAACCACCGTATTCACCGGACCTTGACCCCTGTGGCTTTCCGTTTCCTAGACTTAAAATATAACTGTCCGGACGAAGATTTGTTGCACGAAAACACCTTGGTTCAGCAGTGTTCCGGTATCTGCTGATTATTCATAGAAAATAATATGAGAAAGCAATCCAGGACTCAATTACCCGTTTGAAATTTTGCATTTCTGGCAGCGGTGTTGGTGTTCGAGTGAACCAAATAAAAGAAAGGTATGTACATGTGTTAATTTTGTTGATATATACACCCAGTTGCATTCATATTTAAACGCTCCTCGTATAAGAAAGAAGGACAGAGAACATTTTAAGAAAATAAATGAATAGAAAAAGTGGGGAAGGTGGGGTTGGCGGGGATAGTTTCAACAATATTTTATTCTCAAATGAATACAATTGTTATGGTTACACTATTATAATCAATTTAACACAATTTGAAAAATAGATTCGTGTTGGCGGGGTTGCTGGTGAGGGTTAATGGGCGTAGGTGATGATTGCCATGTGTAAAGGTATGCCCTGCGTACCCTTAATCAATATAAATAAACAAAGGAGAACATTATGACATATTAGGTACACTTGTTTTGTTGTAGTAGGAGGAGGCTGATAACAGAGATGAGCAGAGCTATGCTCTATGTGATATGAACTATATCGACAACACAAACAATTGAGATTATGGAATGTTTGGAGGGGACGGAGTAAAACAAATATTGTGGAGCGGTTATATGTGTGGATATTTCGTAGTAAGAAACAATAATCACTTTAGCCAGGTTCCACATAGCCAGGCAAACAAAATAGATCAACCGAAAGTGCCAGCCATCAGTGACATCATATTCATTATAAGAACTCCTTGTGTGCCCAGAGATGGGCAGATCTATGCACTACGTGCCTACTAACAATATAAACAACACACACAATCTAGGAAAAATGAGTGAATGGAATGTTTGGAGAGAGGTGTGGTAAAGCAAAAAGTATGAAGTGGTAGTATGTGTGGACATTTCGTACAATACTATATAGGAACAGCACAAAGAAACATTTAAAGTCCCTATCCCGTCAACAATATAAGAATTTTACAACATACGTACTACTAAAACTACAGAAAGACTTAAGATGTAACTGCCATATTTTGGGAATCCAAACTCTATAGACGCCTTATAAAGGTCTTTACCCAGCCAGGCCACACCCCAAAACTGGAGCGTCGAATTAAACTTTAATAATTTGTCATAACCTCAATGCCGCTCAATGTTATATGCAATTTACCATCAGCTAACAACAAAACACAACTCGTGCCACATTATTTAATTGTAATAACTACCCCAGTTTAGTTGACATTTGTTGAATAAACTTTATTCTCAGCAGAGGTAGAACAGAAGTTGTTTTATCCCAGAACAGTTTCCATCAAATCTAGTCTTACACGTTAATACTTGTAAATTATGCAGTCCTTGTCTTCCTGATGGAGCGGCTGCCATTGTCAATTGTCTTGTTACAGTAAACACTACAAATTGAGTGTGATATGATGCTCGGAGAGTAATGGCTTTTTGAAAATATGTACATTCTTTGCTCTGTCGGTCATTAAATTAAAACTAAACGTAATGTGCATATTTGGATGCATCTTTCAGCTACGAAAATCTAAACTGCAAGTACATTATTTCGTTACCAATATGTATGAAAGATGACGTTGTACACTAGTCTGGGACTATTGTTATGGCGCTTATGTCTGCAAATTCATTTATAAATGGTTCAGGTTCAATTTAACATGTATCTTAAAAAGTCAGATATCAGTGAATAGGCACTTTGCATTACGTGGTCCGAGTATTATCTGTTATACCCCATCCAACCCCTTCTCCAAGAAGCGAAAGCGGAGTTGGCTAGGGTTTGAAATACAGTCTTAATTTCGTCTTAAAAAGTTTGCATATTGTAAAATTGAAACAATTAATAGGTAATTTTAAACAGGTTATCGCATTTTGTCCTGTTTTAAACGTGTTTTAATGTCGAAATATCCGTTATAAAGCCCTACTAATATAAGCTTTTTCATCATGCCAAAGCTGTTTTAATGTGCCAAACGTTCTGCTCTATCAAAAACCAGAATAATTGCGTGTTTTTTCCGGAATGTCTCTCCGAACCTGTTTAAATTTGTTGGATAATTATAATTAAACAAATTCTTATTGCTAAAAATTGAAGATAGCAATTAAGTTATTTTGTTTAGATTTCCGTTTTTGCAAATTGTCTCCTGTCCGAGAAAGACAACACATTAACATGCGATAATACCAATCAAAACAGTAGTTTGGGGGTAAAATAATTATTAATCATCCGCTTCTGAAAAACCTGCACATGTAGATTTTGAAAAAGGAAATAGCTAACATTTACTTCAGTCTTCGATGGTCTACCAATAGCTGTCCTTAATACTCTTCAGCTGTGTGTTTTGTTGTTTAAATGAATGGATGTAAATGACAATTTATTGTCGTATTTGGTCAACTTCTTTGTTAAATACTATAGAAAAAATAGATACACGTTTATCGTACTGTAGTCAATTCGTTGTTTTATGACTCCGTGTTTGAATTTGAACCTTTGATTTGGGATTACTCTACGGAACACATACTATATATACTATCTGCCAATATCGTGTAGGTGAAATGATTCTGAATGTTCAACGATGTGTCTGATTTCTATATACATTATTTTTGTCTCTTTAAAGAAACTGACCCTCCAAATAACAGCAAAATTTCACTACAATAAATACTGAAAAGGTGATCCATTGGAAGCAACAAACATAAACAAGAAACAAAAGTAGCAGACTCAGTTTTATTGAGTTTGTTCACGAGAGATAATTATAAGATACAACACCTCTCACACCTCCTAATTTGATTCTGTTCATAAGAGTTAATTATAAGATGCAACACCTATCACGCCTCCTAACACCGGCTTAAGCGATATTCTACTTTAAAGCAACACAGAATGGGCTTGAGGATCCAAAGGACCGTTTCTCAGAAATATATATACAAGTGTATCCAAGTGGTCAGTTAATATAATAATGCATATATGCCGATTAAATGTTTAGGGGTTAGGCACGGGTTTTGAAAATACGATTGATTGAATAAGAGTAAAATGAATTATGAGTTAATAACTCTTAAATCGGCCTTCTTAATTGGCATCGTCTGTAGGTTTAGAAATGGTGCAAAGTAGTTGTAAAATGTGGCTGTTGTGTTTACTATTCCATCCGTATGTACACATAGAATAGTCAGAGTCAGGGATTATTGTTTGCGTCGCTTATTTCTTCCAATGTTGCACTATTGATTTGATGAATACTGAGTTCTGCTCAACCCGAGGCTAGGGGCGTGAACGGTAGCAAGCATAGTTCACTACCGTTCATGAACAGTCTCAATCAAACCGAGACTGCAATATTTCGTATTTATCGTGTTCGGTCGTTTCCAAGGGTCAAATTTCATACACTTTTCCATAGGGAATACTAACGCAAAGTTCTGCTCAATATTTTTTAAGAATTTTTAAAATTGATTTTAATTTGGTGGATAAAGCTAATTTAAGAAAGTCTTATTCATTTGCAAAAACGTGAAGGTAATAATTACTGTTCATGTACATTTTTAAAAAGGAAAGCGGCGAACATTTGTTTCTTGTTCATCATGTTCATGGTTTATCAGTTACTGTTAATAATATTCTGTGTATATTTGTTTTATAAATGACTGGACGTAAACTACACTATTTATTGTCGTATTATTTTACAACGTATTGGTCAACTACTAAAGCAGAAAAAATAGAACCACTTGAGGGGGCATGGACATAATTCGCCATTTTAAGAAAACAATTTAGAAAAATAGTCACAGCACCCAAACGCAACAGCAGCGAAGGTCTGCACTGCACCACAAAGAGTACATTAAATATACAATGGAAATAACAATGCACAACACAACGAGTAGTGAAAACAGAATTACCGACATCACAATAAGGCCTACTGGTTAGCTTAGGGCGAGTTTATGTGTACACAACCTCGCTATTATTCTGTCTTGAGCATTCAAATTTGCAAGACATTGTACATACAAGAACATCTCATCAGAAGTCCGCATACAGAGATATTAGGAAACGATACACGTATACATTATTGTAAAACTATAAAACACTTAATCAAAAACACCCCAGGATGTATCCAGAATTGTACTGAACAGCCACAGCAGTTGCAGCCAACGAGAAAACCAGTCGAGATTACAACCAGAAAACAAGAGGGACAAACATGCATGAAACAACCTCCCCTTTCAGAGATTCAGAAGGTAATAAACCTTGGAGCAAAAGGTTAAGAGGTTGTCTGGTCATCGCAAACAATAAATGTAATGCATAGTGACTGACTGTAGAGGGGTCAATCAACAAGCATGAAGTGCGTTGTAATACTAAAGGGTCGTATCCATTTTTGACAAACTTCCTGACAAAACGTGTTTTGAAAGCACTCATTTATTGCATAACTCCATGATCTACGGTATATTCAATAATATACTTTTCTGCTCGACCTTATGTCAATAATCAAAAATGAATGCCTTACATGTTTAACTTGAACGTGTGTTAACCTCAGCGCCACTCAATATTATGCACGCAACGCTGAGTAAAACTCTCGCCTATTGATTTAAATAACTTCCCAAATTCAGTTGACTTTTGTTTTTAATAAACTGCATTCTCACCAACGGTAGTCTCAAGAGACCAAAGTTATTTATCCGAATGACAGCTTCCATCAAACCTAGTCTTACACGTGCTGCATAATAATTGCAAATTATGCAATCTTTGTATTCCTGATGGAGCATGTGCCATTGTCAATTGTTTTATTACAGTAAACGCTGCCAATGTGTTGACTTGATGCTTCCATTGCTACAAACCGGACTGTGAGAGTGATTGCTATTTGAAAATATGCATACGCCTTGCTTTGTCCGTCATTATCCTTAACACCTGATGTAATAATGAACATATTTGGATACTCGTGTTAACTAAGGAGAGTAATAGTCGGACTTGTTAGTAATAAAGATAATTTATTATTAAATCGAAATGCTGACTCTTCTTTAATCAATAACAAAGATACCATTGCTATATTCAAGTTCAGGAAACCTACATGCTAGAAACTGTTGAAATATGATCAAGGTGAATTTAATCTATTGAGACCTAAAGCTATTGGAACTAATTGGTCAGTGATGGCATACGATGATATTGATGTCTATACAAATATATTACAAAACAAAATATGAAAGGAGACATCTGGAAATCGTCGAACACGATAAATACAAAAAATATTGCCATCTCGGTTTGATTGAAACTGTTCATGAACGGTAGTCAAAAGTGGGATGCACGGTGGACATGGAACCTTTAATAACAAAACGCTTTGCCCTAAATGAGAAAAAAATAGGCGAAATAAACAAAATGGCATTTAGCTGGGAGCAGAGGTTGAAGCCTGCGTATCATTGGTAACTGTCGAAAGTCTAAACTAAAAAGCAGGCAACATATCCTACGAGTGATTAAACAATACTCATGACCTATAAAGGCTGGAGTAGTGTAACCACCTTTTCGAAATTCAAATAAGAAACCAAACATAGTCTTACCTTTAACTGATCAGTGCATTCCTAATTTGACAGTTCGTATTAGACCATAGAACCTCCATCGTTAAACCGCTTAATAAAACGCATAAAATATCATATAATCCAAACTGTCAACACTTAAACAACACTAGGAAAAGTTTAGAAGCATTCGAAATGAATTTATAACATTAATTCGTGAATAAAAACAAACATACTTTGATAATCTCTCCCATACACTTAAATCACCTGAAATGTCGGCGACGGACTGGTGGAAAACTCTCAAAACCTGTATTTGTTCCAAAAAAACCACCATACCTACTATCTCTTATAAATGAGATGAAATGGAAAAAATAATTTACCAATGGAGAGATACTTTAAGACAGACCGCAATTCATATGGGATTAGTACAACTAATAGCCTATTTGCATGGAGGCATGCAAGAGACTTTCTTTGTGGCTTTAAAGTAAAATATCTGTAGTATAACAGACTCAATAAAACCGAGTCTGCTTCTTTTATCTCTTGTTTGTGTTTGTTGCTTCCAAGGGATCCACTTTTCAGTATTTTGTGACGTTGATGTCATTTAAATTTGTCTGGCTTTTGTCTGGGTTTTACAAAAGCTTTCAAAAGACACCACTGTCGAAGTCCCTTACATGCCTCCTAGCAATGTTATTATGCAATTAATTGTATTAATTGAAAAAAAAGCATAATAACATTCCTAGTATGCATGTCACTCCGACGATGATTTCACATAAAATTGTCCGTCTTTTGAAAAGTATGCAAATACTTGTACTAATCCAAGACGATTTTAACTTATATAAATGTTACTTCTTTGTGTGTTTGTGGTTGACTGTCGTCCTTGAATGCTGTTTTTCCTGTTAGATTTATAAATATATATATTCAACATTTATATATGAACATGTAGGATGATTCACCCTTACCCGTGTCGCCACTTTGATTGCTCTTAAACGTATTTTGTCTTTATTTTTTTTTCTTACCCATTTTCTACCTTCATATAAGTTCTTAATGTTTTAGATAGTTTTGTTACTATTTCCTCTTTTTATGTCATTGTCTTAAATCACTAGTACATCATTTCAGTGTTAAATATAAACATTGTAAAGGATGAAACCTAATGCGCATTATGCTTCTATTGCGATCCTTATATGTTGTCATTGTATATAAGCATACGTTGTACTCATACTTAATACACATGTTTAACTAACTAAGGACATTTTAAACTGAAAGAACAGATTGCCAATATATTGTTTGTGAAATTATTCTGAAAGGTCAAAGGTGTCTAAGTATCGAGTTTCGAGTAGAGAATGTCACGTTTCGAGTAGAGAAAATCGAGTTTTGAGTAGAGATATTCGAGTTTCGAGTGGAGAATATCGAGTTTCGAGTAGAAAAAATCGAGTTTCGAGTAGAGCAAATCTGTTTGAAAATTACCGACAGACAACAGTCAAATATGAGCAACAATGGTGTTATAGAGGCAGTAGAGATGTATCCAAGTATTTTAATATTTATATTATAATCACATCTGTCCCAAAATACCTCTCTGATTTAATTTCTACTTCTGTCGGTAACATCTCTAGATATAACCTACGAAATGCCTTGAACATCCAAACTAGTAATGCCCATTCAAACTATCGCTACATCTCTTTTCTGCACTTTTTCATTCATGTCACTCCGCACTACATCGTGATACATGTAGTAACACCATTCCATTAAACTACTACTTACGACAAAGAAACGTTCAAATAGTGTTCACTAGAATATGTTTAAATGGCAGTTTCTCGCCATTATGCACATATGGACTCGCTGAACACTTGTTCTTTAACTGCAATAATTACACCGATATAAGAAATGTATTGCTAAATTCAATTCCCCGTCTACCAACACAACACTGAAAAACACTTCTCTTTGGAGACGAACATTTACAACCATTCTTATCTTCAGCGCGGTACATAAATATATATATATAAAAGAAACACAACTCCAAACGATTTATCCAGTAGTTCGTTTCATTCATTCTGTTGTTGTATGTTCCAAAACGGCAGCACCCTCTTCCGTGTGTCTATCCCCATATACCCTCATTTCAAGCAACGATGATAAAATGACGTTTAAATTGTATTCTGTTCCACTTTATTTAACATTTGAAGTTGTTCTATTTTTTTCTTTCACTTTGAATGCCTTATTACTCTACTATCTTATGTTTCTTTCATGTAATTAAATAAGCTATTCTGGAATAAGTATAAAATATTTAGTAAGCACTATTCATTGCTCCTACCTCCAGAATTTATATTACAAACGTATCAAGTTACTGATCATGCCATCAACTGTGGACAATTAATATTGTACCCTAAGGAAAAGAACATATTATGTGTTTTTCTATCTAATTATAATTTGCAATTTGTAGAATTGCAATTAAGAATAAATATTGTTTTAACAAGATACACAAATGTAGATGAACAACAAAGTTCAGAATAAAATCTGAAAAAGCAACATATCCTTAAAACTATCTATGTGTCTTGCTATAACTTGCAAAGTTTGAAACTCTGAAACTAAAAATAAAACAACTTTTCTTATTTAAAAGAACAAAAATATATAGAAATGGTCTACATCTAAAACACGTCAAAACTCCTCAATTTTACATTACGCAACGTACAGTAATTTTGTCAAATATGTGTAACGCACTGTACAGATTTGGGTTCTGAACGCACCGTACAGTAGCAAATTTGAAATTGTAACGCAACGTCAGCCTAATATTTTTTTAATCAGAAGTTTGCTTATATATTGCATAGTTTACAAGAAATGAGTTATCGGGTCATTTAGATATCACCACAACGTAAGTAATACAAGTTATTTCGGTTCTATCCGTGAATAAACAATTCAGTAATGGTTCGAAACGGTTGGGACTCAACGCTTCGATTTCAGATCGACAAATGATTCCTCAAACAGTAGTAAATCTTTTGTTACATACTATGCAGCCGAGTTTAAAGAAATATTTTTTCTAACTGTCAGCATAAATAACTGTGCATGTCACGCCAAATTAAGTAAGTAACGAGTTAACATGTAAGGCACTTACTTCTCGGATGTTGACATGTCCGCCATCTTGAAGATAACAAAATCGGCTAGCCATACAGTAGCCGTACAGGTTACACGACAGTGATAATTAACTCTTGATAATTAAAGGTCGAAATTTGTTCTCCTGATAAACTACGATTCACAGAATCATTTATCTTTACAAAAGAAAAGCCATTATATGCCGTATATATGTTTAAATTACTTTGTATGTAAAATATTGGAAATAAAATACTTTTTTAATATTGGTATGTCTCTTCTATTAGACAAATGTAAGTGTTTATAATAATATCTTTACGACTCCACGCCCTCACCGCATCCGACAACACCCACCCTGGATTGAAATATATTTATTTAATTATGTCGGTCATTCGATCAATTCTTAATACTGTTGTTTATATTGTATAGTACATGCACGATATAGACGACTGAGACTGAGATTAACTAGAAGGGTGTTTTTATAAAATGGGGGATAACTATAACAAAATGAATGTCAGAGTTAATAGACTTGTGTAACAACATTTATTGAAGTGTGATGAATATGTAACGGATGGACGACGACGAAAGACGGACGACGGACAAAGTGATCTCTAAGTGTCTGCGATACGCAGGCGATACAATAAGATACAATAATAGCCTGAACACATATGAATTAGTATTGACCCTTTTGTGTTTGTGATTTCGTTTGCATTTTTTATTACATTTGCCTTCTTGTTTGTCTATTTGCGTGTTTGTTTCTGTGTTTCGTGGTTGACTGTCTTCCTTGAATGCTACTTTCCCTGTCCGACCATTTTATATTTCTTTTAACTTCTTTCACTGCTAAAATATTAATGACTAAATGTATTTTATAAATAAATTCTAATGTATATTCGAAATTCGATTTCCTCTACTCGATACTCGATAATGTCAACTCGAAACTCGATAGTTTCAACTCGAAACTCGAGAGGGTCAACAGGTCAACTCAAAAACCGATACGTCATCTTGTGACTAGATTTTAATATTTCTAAACAGATTTAACCGTCAACACATACTAGTTCTTTTCTAGAAACAACCAAGCGCTGTTTTCTGCAGCTACCTGCGACTATGTTGTTATATGGGTGGCCTCGGTCAAATTTCAGGCTGGCTACGGGCCTGTGACATGTTGTTTGCACATGAGCAATGCAATCATTCTAAATGCCCCCGCCACCCCCGACTCCTCGTCTCTAAATGCATGAGTGCACATGTAAGTGTTTATTGTTTGTCCTATTTTTTAAACCAATCAGATGGCTCAGAATTGCAAATACTGGTTCATCGTATCACATCAGACGGCGCTTCCGCACTCATCTGTGTACTCGTTTACAACCGGACTATTTCGACTGATCATCGAGTACGAATAGGTGCCTTAATTGTTTCTTGTTTAAACACAAACATATTTGTCTTTAGGTATCTACTATAAATTGCTTCATTATTTAAAACAGTAAAAGTTACATATATTCCTGATTTACAGTCTTAAACATGCATACAGTAAAGGAAAATAGTCTCCACTTCTTTACCGCCTACTCTAACAAAAATTCGTTAGTCATGTGCCAAATCGGATTTTTCGCCACTCGAAACTTGATACTCTTTACTCGAAACTCGATATCCTCTACTCGGAACTTGAATTTCTCTACTCAAAACTCGAATTTGTCTACTAGAATCTCGATCTGTTCTACTCAAAACTCAAATTTCTCTACTCGAAAATCGACACTCGAAGAAAATATTTCCTCTTATGGTAATTATGTTTTCATTCGTATGTACAACAAGGATAGTCACATGCTGGTACCATTGATTGGGTCACGTATGTGTCTGCCACAGGGTTGTAGGCATTGCAAAAACAACTTAAGGTAGCTGGCGGGGTTACTCGGGAATAATCAAAATCGCGTATATTGTGACAATGTTTTACCTGTATGTAGGTTATTGTTTCTGCTTTCCATCAGTACTAATTTTAAATTGTTTAAAATAAACATCGGATTCCTAAATATCGCCCTCTGGTGGTGCCTATTTTTACGATGAATTTTACCGTTTTCGTACGGGAAATGTACTAGAATTTAGTCAAAAGTTTAAAAAAATCCCATCATTTGGAAGCACAATGATTTATAAACGTAATGCACGTAATATATTTAAAAACCAGCTATATCTCTTTATCGTGTGTGCATTTCTGTACGTAAGGGGTACCACGCGGCGACTACACAATTGTGAGGATTTTTACATGTTATCGCTTTTTTACTTAAAAGTAAGCGTGGTGACATATATATTTTTCTATGCCATCACATTCGTTGAAATTCCCTGCTTTGATCAATGTAAAAATAAAGAGGGGTCGTCGAGTCAGATTTTTATCAAATAAACTTTTAAAGTTTATAGAAAGTATTAAAATTACGGCGTCGTTTTATAGTTTTCTTTAAAATGACGTTGACGTCACGAGTTTTGACGCGCGACGTTTACTTTGTATTATTATTGTTAACTAATTCAAGATCGTGTGTTCATGTTATTGAACTGTTTAATTCATTAAATATGTTGTAAGAAGTAAAGTTGTTTAAGTTGCAAATTTTACTCGTGTTATTGTATCTGTTTGTTATCTGTTTGCGACCCGTCTTAAACAGCATGTGTTGTCAAAGTTGCTGTTTGGGTAAGAATGATCATTCAAATCGATTCAAATATCAAATCAACTATTCTTGTTATTCGCTCAATTCGTATACATGCCATCATGTGGAAATAATACATACAAACATATATATTAATATTCACCGCATAGCAAAACACAAAATAATGATTGGAAAATGGTTATGAATATACATGTATTAAATTCAGAAATAGACGGGATATGCAACACATGACTATAAACACCCAAACACATCATTTTCGCAACTAATGGTATTATGTCCGGATATATGATTTATAGACTAGGAATAAACAATCGATGTCTCTATAAAGTATCCGTAAAATAGGAAACGTCCGATTCATTAAATAGTTGTTATCGTTCATATATACTGAAAGGAAAAAGAAACGCATACTCACAAAATTGCCTATACTACACTATTATACACACCTAATTTCACGTAATTATTCCAGATATATTTCAACGTGTTTGTACAAATTGGGGCTACAGCTAATTACAGAAAGAACAACACTGCCATGTAGTAGACCTTTTAATAAACGTATACTTTGTTACACGAAATGCATTCATGTTGAAGTTTCGCTTGAAAAAGTGAAGCCATTTCAGTATTATGTTTAATGTTAATATATTGCAACATTTAAAGCCTACGTTTGCTTTCCTGCATGGGCCAAATGCGCATTCTGTCGATAATGAAACTTTAAAGGGGTAACCATTGTTGTGTTCGGTGCTGTTTAAACTTTCTTTCCAAAAGAACAGGCCTAATGTCGCCCTGTACCATTCGATTAGCAGTAGCGTATTAAAACATACACTATATAACGGAAATACCCATTATGCGTTTCTTTTTCCTTTCAGTATATAATATGAATACTGATTCGGTTTTCAGTGTATGTGTCTATGTCATGCAAGATAGCTGTCTATTACTATTTGTTTCTCTTTGCAAAGATAGGAAATAAAGAGATATAAAAAACGAGACAAAAAAAGTAGTTAACAAAGAACACGGGACCGAAAAGATATCGAGATAATAGGTAAAACTATATCGATTATGAGTTTCAACTGTACATATACTGAAAGGAAAAAGAAACGCGACACGGGAATTTCCGCTGTATATTGTATATACTGCACACTTAATTCCATATATATTCCAAGGAAAAAAAGTTGCAGTTAATTAGAGAATGAACACAACTGTGATGGTGTAGACGTTTTAATCACAGTACACTTTGTAACAAGAAATTTATTAATGTTAAAGTTCCTCTTTGAAAATTTGAGCCAGTTCAGTACTGTATTTAACGTAAAGTGTTTGCAAAATTGTGCATCCTAAGTTTGCTCACATGCTTGAGCCAAACGCGTATACTGTCAATAATGAAACTTTGCAGGAATACTATTTGCTGTGTTACGTGTTGTTTTAGTCTTTTGTCCGAAAGGAAAGATCTTACGTGGCCATGTACCATTCGATTAACAGCAGCATATTGTATATACAATATAAAGCGGAAATGCCCGTGTCACGTTTCTTTTTCCTTTCAGTATATATCATCGAATGAATCTAGTATTCGTTGACTAAAACTAATCAATTCCGTTAACGTAAAAAAAACACGTGTTTTAATTCTATTAAGCATACTTTTAAGCATACTTTTAAACTAGTAACCGCCTGCGAATATACTATTGCTTTTTTATTACGATTGATGAACACTCAAAACAACTACAGCATAACGGCGTGTCTTAATATCAGAATGAAGTAATACATAAATAAATACAAAAATACTTATTCACGAACATAGTATGTATAATATATAGGCATTACCGATATAGACTTACACAATTATAACTATTAACGTTGTATCCCGCATTCTGTGTGGAAACAATAGGAAAGCACATGTATCTCAATTTGCGAGTGACTGACGTCAACGTCATTTTAAAGAAAACTATAAAACGACGCCGTAATTTTAATACTTTCTATAAACTTTAAAAGTTTATTTGATAAAAATCTGACTCGACGACCCCTCTTTATTTTTACATTTATCAAAGCGGGGAATGTCAACGAATGTGATGGCATAGAAAAAAATATATGTCACCACGCTTACTTTTAAGTAAAAAAGCGATAACATGTAAAAATCCTCCCGATTTTGTAGTCGCCGCGTGGTACCCCTTACGTAAAGAAATGCACACACGATAAAGAGATATAGCTGGTTTTTAAATATATTACGTGCATTACGTTTATAAATCATTGTGCTTCCAAATGATGGGATTTTTTTTAACTTTTGACTAAAATCTAATACATTTCCCGTACGAAAACGGTAAAATTCGTCGTAAAAATAGGCACCACCAGAGGGCGCTTTTTAGGAATCCGATGTTTATTTTAAATAGTTTAAAATTAGAACTGATGAAAAGCAGAAACAATAACCTACATACAGGTAAAACATTGTCACAATATACGCGATTTCTATTATTCCCGAGTAACACCGCCAGCTACCTTAACTAAGTATTTTACTGGTAATTGAAAATTCCTTACTTTACGATAAGAAAATGCCTTGCCAATCAATGTCGTTTTTGGTTGGGCGTATTCAATGACAAATTATTCTGCTCAGACAAAATTTAGAGTAATAGTTGATAGTTGTCAGGGTCTTTCTAGCCTAACGTAGTTTTAAAATTTTTGATAAGTCAAATTTAAGAAAGTTTCATTGCCAAATGTTGAAAAAAAAAACAAAAATATGTTATTTAAGATTTTCTAATTTTCTCCTGTCTCAGCCAAACAGAAGTTTAACACTCGACAATCACTATCAACAACGTAGTTTGGCTTTAACCTATGGCATTTCTTAACATATTTTTAAAACGATAGTATTTTTATTACCACATAAATGTTAGTTCTAATGTATAATGGATGTAATTATTGTCAGAGTATATATATCATGTACATGCTGAAAAAAATATAGCTGTAACACGCTCTGCAAGCAATAATGTAATGACTGAATAAAGAAAAACTGCCACAGTGTTACTGTGTGATCAGTTACTGTCCATAATAATCTTCAGCTGGGTGGTTTGTGGTTTAAATGAATGGATGTAAATTTCACGGTTTTATGGAAGCCCTGCATCATCTGTCCGATCTTTATATATTTCTTTTAACTTCAATACATCTAACTACATGCGCCCTTTCTATTAGATAATATTTTCGTCAGTATTTGCCGCCTCATCCCCTAAAAATTTGACTGACCCCACATATTTCCGTAGGGGTTCAGTAATAAAACAACAAACTAATAATAACACCCCAGAGTCACGTTTCGCAGAACTTAATGTTTTCTGCGTAATGGCAACATATTTTTATACGTCTACATTTGGCTCACATATCTTCTGTTTAATGCAAAATATTCAAATCCGTCTACTTTTGGCTCAAATACACCGGGCTATTATTCATGAACGGCTGTGTTTCGGTATATATATATATATAAATGTTAGACAAATTATCAACCAAACAGTGCTTAAACAAACAAATATCGAGCGCTTTCGGTTTTTATCGCCTTTTGCAGGATACATACACAAAGTTACAAAAACAACACATACATTTCGGAAAAGCAAAAACATAAACCAATTAATACTATAAGCGTGCGCTCTATGCGCCCATGTCAGCATTAGTATAACACAGTTGTGGAGTGGTAACAGTGTATGTGTACGAGACAGACGCTGCTATACGTTTAAATCTTGTTCATATAAAACCTTTAATTCCAAAGACGTCTTAACACGCTGGCGTGAACAGATTTTTCTGGGAGTGTATTTGCCGCGCGGTCAAAGGTTCAGACTGCTATTATTAGAGTTTGCAGAAATACATCTCGATGTATGGCAAGGGCCTGACTGTCCTGTGGTCTGAGTATTAGAGTCGGGTTTCAACTTGGCTGCAACATCGAGATGTCAGACTTGTAAATACATGTCTCCCGCAAACTATTTCTTATCTTCACTCGGTGCCAAAAACACAATCAAAAGTGTCACAAACTGCAAATCCGCAAACGTCATCTACTTAATGACGTGCTTGATTTGCAAAAAACAGTATGTCGGTGAAACAAAGCAGGCGTTGAACCTCCGATTCAACCTCCATCGCTCCGATTGTAAATAACGTAGGTTTGCTAGGTCGCCAGCGGCCGAACACTTCAGTTCTCAGAAGGCCATACGTTCAACGACTTGTCTCTGACATGCATTGAACACATCCAAATTGGACCGACGCAGAACGTAAATTGCGTTAAACGTACTCGATAAGACGCTTAAACACAAAACATCGAGTAGGAATCAGCAAAGGGATCTAGATACATCTTACAGAATATATAAATGTAAACACACATACTCCGTTTTTTTGTTACTTCCCTTGATCCAATTTTCTCCATTTATATATTATTGTAGCCTTATTCATAGTTTCAATTAACTTTGGAGTTGTTTTTACTATATCCTGCAGTATATATTCTTTGTCTTAGGTATAGAGGTAGGGTTATTCACTCACATACTCTCTCTTCATAACTAATCATGAATATCAGCGTACAATTTTACTTTCATCCAACCAGCAATGTTCTATTATTAGTACTTTTGTTACTTCCCTTGATCAAAATATCTCCATTTATTTAGCCTTATTCATTGTTTTTTATTAGCTTTGGAGTTGCTTTATACTTTATCCTGCAGTATCGATTTTAGGTTTTAGGTTTTGAGGTAGGGTTTGTGTTATCTTTTTCACATTTTTACTCTCTCTTCATGTCAGGGTACAGTTTTACCCTCATCCAACCAGATATTTTATTTTATTAGTATCACATTTAGTTCCAGAGTGTCTATTCAAAGTAATCAGTTTCTGCAACACTGCCAAACGATAATTTGTTTTTTTAAAGAGTTTTATTTAAACTGCCGTGTATTTTAGTGTTTTTTTGTTCGTATTTGTTATTTTCGTGTTTGTGTACCCCTGATGAAGGCGTAAGCCAAAAACGCTTGGGTTTTTATAAACTGTAGCACTGTATAAATGTTTTTTTCCCCATCTATATATATATATATATAAAAGACCAATCGAACACTAATATTTAAAATAAAAGGCAATTTACACAATATAACTGCGGGAAATAGTGTAGCAAAAGTCTGATTACATAAAATATACATTCGCTGCTCATATACGTCACACACTACTTATACATTAAAATAACATGCACACTTAAAAACATAATTTCATGTACTTCTTAAGAGCGAACATATGTTATTATTTTCTATAAGGTGCCTAGCTGGGATTTCTTGTTTTTGGTCGACTGCGTTTTGAGAATGCTACTTTAACTATTCGATTTGTCTCTCTACCTTTTCGAAGTTTGAGGAAGTAATTCTGACACTGAAACTTACTGGGATAATTTCTTATTCTATCAGTATATGCGTTTTTCAGTACTACACGCTTTGTATAGGTTATTATATTGTTGCTTACTAGTGTTTGAAGATAATCGTTAACAGCTTGCCAGTTGAACAAAAACAGGTGGGATTTATTTTTCTTCCGTTTAATGCATATACTAATAGAACAATGCATTAAGTTGGAATGTTCGAACATTGTGAAAGAAGGCTAAAATTATCGGACAGGGAAAGCAGCATTCAAGGACGACAGTCAACCACAAAACACAAAAACAAACACGCAAACAGACAAACGAAAAGGCAAAAGTAATAAAAAATACAAACGACATCACAAACACAAAAGGGTTGACAATAGGGCTACCGCCTTGGAACGGTCAGTGGCAAAGTAGGCCACTGGGGGTTTAAACCAGTTCTAGGGTGCACCAAACCTCACACTTACCCTACTGTCATCCCAGAAAAACAGGACAGTGTAAATAAAGAAATCCCCGCCATGATCTAAACACTAACCAACAAGGCAGCATCAATAGGCAATATAAGTAAAACACAAATATGCTCGTGTAAATATAATACAAAAAAACAATAGCCTAGAAAGCCACAATGAAGGTACTCAATGACTTGGCAGAAGCCAGAGCAGTAAGAGAATACACCATTAAGGGCACGAGTTGTGGATAAGATTGATTCGAAAGCTGGCACATTTCTTTTTTCTGTGATGTTAAGCAGTTTAATGTCTGCAGCTAATTTATATTCCAACACCAGTCTAATATAATCTTAAACAGTCCTTACAGTATTTAAGAAGAAGACGTGTTCCTAACATGTGAATGCGTTTGAATTATCCATGAGCGCTGTGGAATATTTGCAGAAATACCAAAAATAAGACGGAAAGTTTAACACATGTTTTAAAATATTTATTACTTCACGCAGCAGGTTTATACATGGCAAATAGAATGCAGAGTCGAGAAGTCGTAGAATGGTTGCTATATTGGATTATTTGTCATTTCTCATTTTTTTCTGATTAAAAGTTAATGTATTATTTAGATGCATTAAAACAAACAACAATTACCATGTCAAAGTAGCTATCCCGCCAACAACAGCCATATTTTACAACATATGTACACCGTTTCTAAACTTACTGACGACAAGGAATATATATATAAGACTAACATATTTTGAGAATCCAAACTCTATAGACTCGTTTTACAAGGCTTTAACCAGTCAGGCAAAACACTAAAACGTCAAATAAATAGTAACCAAAGCATAATTCTGTATTTTAAGAACCCCTGAAACAAACTGTACTTTAAATCGGCACATATAGATTATTATATGCCCTGAATACCTGGGTAGAGTTTTGATAAAAGGATTTGTAGTGTAATGTTTGCTGTTATTTGGTGGGTTAGTTTCTTTAAGAAAACACAGGCAAGTGACATCACAAAAACAAACGGGTTGACAATAGCGCTACGTCCTTGGAACGGTCAGAGCCAGAAAGGCCCCTAGGGGTTTAAACCGGGTTTACAATTATAATATCGGGTTTAGAGTTAATTTATCCAGCAAACGTGACATGGTAGTAAAGATATCGATGATATCCGCCTAAGTTCACAGGTGAAAGACTCAAATCGAAATACGACACAGTAAAGTCCACACATAAGAAACTAAAACATAGATGGGGTTGTGTTTCACGTTTCTTGCACATCAGCATAGAAATAAGTGCAGAAGCAATACCATTCGCAATAAAATGAACTGAGGTGTGCGATTCAGTGCTCCCGAGTTCCTAATATAACATTGAAACTAGTATACATTTACACCCAGCAAAGAGAATATATGTCGACGATTTTGTAAGAAATGGCAACTTGGTATAGGTATAGTACCTAACATATAAAACTGAAGCATAAAAATCAAATCAAGGTACCAGGATGGAAAAATATTCCTCCTATTGCTTGTCTTACTTTTCCCTCATGAACAGCGTTGGAAATGAGGTTATGACACTATCTTTTTGCAACTCACTGCATGCTTGCTGTTGGTCCCATTTACAGTTCGCCACTATGCTTTTCTCTTTAACTGTGGGATGACCGGACAGGCTGTGGACCCTATGATGACGTCTACCTAAAACCCAAAAGGACGGTGACGTTTGATGTTTGTCTGCAATCTTGTCTTGTCGTGCCCTCAATGGTTTATTATCTTGTTGCTCTGGCCTCTGCCAAGTCAATGAGTACCTTCTTTATGACTTTATATGCTACTGTCTTTTTGTGTTTATATATACACGAGCATCTTTGCGTTTTACTTATATTGCCTATTAATGCTGCCTTGTTGGTTAGAGAATAGTTCATGGCGGGGATTTCTTTATTTACACTGCCCCGTTTTATTGGGAAGGCAGTAGGGTAAGTGTGAGGTTTGGTGAACCTGGTTTAAACCCCCTGCGACTGTTTTTGCCACTGACCGTTCCAAGGCGGTAGCCCTATTGTCAACTTGTTTTGTGTTTTGACGTCATTGCCTTTATTCTTTATTACTATTGACATTCATGTTTCATTGTCTTTTGCGTGTTTTTTGGGTTTACTGTGTTCTGTGAAAGCTACATTCCCTGTTCGACTTTTATACTTATTTTTGTACGGTCGTCCAAATGGAAGTTTGATACTTTTGAAAAATATATTATCTTTTCAATTATCTTCATGAATGAATAGTTTAACCTAAATAAATCCAGTATGTTTAGAAGAAGAGTACAACACAAAATAATGCTTTTCTATATTGTATAAAATATATCAACAAAATAAAATTATAGGTGAACTTCAATTTTCAAGTATTTTAATATTTCTTTTTAACAATGTATAGAGAAAAACTTGTTATGGAGCATATTTGCATAAAGCCAAACAAAATAATATGTGTGGTTCAGGTAAGTAACACTGGCAAAAAAATAGGGTACGTAGGTAGGCATTTTTTTCTCTCAATAATGAATTCAATTCTGATAATGAATTTAATATGTTAAATTACTATACCTAGAGTTCGATTTTTTTGCATTATCAACAAAAACATTTATTTTTATTTTATTCATTTATTTTTTTTATTTTTTTATTTTTATTTTATTTTTTTATTTTTTTGCATAAACAGTTTTAGGGTCGGCCCCTTAAAATAGGGTCGGTCGGGTTACCTGAACCACACATATTTTATAAGTGGCCTAAGAAATATTCATTACTGAAAAGCTAGTGTTTGACTCTAACAAATCCAGAAAAGAAAAACATATACCATGAGTCGTAATGAATTTAAAATATATGTTGTGTAACTTCATGGAAAAGAGCATACACTTCTATATATAGATGTATTTTTATTTGACGAAAATAAGGAAATCATCACATTAACGATTAGTAATTACTATAATGTAAACCTTCCATTATCACTTAATATGTTTTAATTGTTTTCAAGTCGTTGATTTCGTTGATTTTCTAGATCTTTCTTACATGATGAATGCCTTGTTCGTACTTAGGTCGCATCAGCTTACACTTGATTTTACTGATATTAAACATTTGACATCGGCATATTGTTTTCAAAGAACAATGATCGTGCATAATGTGATAAAAATCGTATATAGTATGCACCACGAACGTCAATCCAATTTTCTCGACTGGACCCATGTCTTTGTCCTTTCTGTGCGATAGCACTAAAGTTGATTAAGCAGTTTTTATATTGCCAAGATTTACACAAAACGGTCATAATGCTTTTATGACACGCACCTTCAAGACAATATGTAGACAATCTGTATTATATATTGCACGCTATATCATTATATATATTAATGTATACAGCGACAAAGAACACATATTCTCGCCAATGTATTCTTCTGAATTCCTGAGTGCGAAGAAAACATGGACTTCTTTATCATGTTTATAATAAAACTTAAAATAAAAGAGTATGATAATGGTCTATGGTAACGGCCGAACACGACACATACAAAATCTTGCAGTCACGGTTTGATTGAGACTGTTCATGAATGATAGTGAAATATTCTTGCTACCGCTCACGCCCTCTAGCCCCGTTGAGCAGAACTCAATATTCATAAAATCCATAGTACATCATTTTAACCATCCCGAAGATGGCATGCATGCGGTCGACATAGAGATTTTCCTCCCCCATGTCCAACGGCGTATGGTCCCAGTATCTAACAAAATACTATGCCCCGAAGAGCGAAATAAACAAAATGGAATTTAGTTGGGAGCAGAGGTTATGAAGCCTGCATATCTCAAGTAACAGCCAAAAGACTAAATTAAATATCAGACAACATATCCTATGAGTGGTTAAACAATACCCAGAGCCTTTTATCGGCCGGAGTAGTGGAACCACCGATTCGAAAATTAAGTAAGAAAACAAAAGCAATTGAAAATGTACCACCAATAACTAAATATAAGTATCGGGCTCAGCGATCTCCAAATATCGAATGAATAACAGTCCTGATTGCAAGCGCGGGGAGACGTTTTACTGCCGTCACACTGCACAAGCAACGCCACTGTGCTATATAAAAGAGTATGATAATGGACCTTGGAAACGACCGAAAACGACACATACAAAATATTGCAGTCTCGGGTTGATTGAGACTGTTCATGAACGGTAGTGAAATATGCTAGCTACCTCTCACGCCATCTAGCCCCGGGTTGAGCATAACATTTGCCTGCAAGCAAGTACAATTCTGACTATATTCTTATATCAGTAGAAACTTATATTGTTTTATTAATGTCGAGTTTCACATTTTAAGATACAGGTAAGTGATATGGTTTGCTTTAGAGTAAATTTAATAGCAATTGGTTTTAAAGGATCTGAGTATTGGTAAGAAATATAAAAATATCGGACAGGGAAAGCAGCATTCAAGGACGACAGTCAACTACAAAACACAAAAACAAACACGCAAACAGACAAACGAGAAGGCAATATGAAACACACGTGTTTAAGGAAAAACTGGATCAATGAATGTCATACAATCCCTGACGGATGTAAAAATAACAATATTGATTGGATGTACGGGTAGACATTTTACGGTCGCCACACGGAACAAACAACACTATTGTGCATGTAAAGAAATATCGGACAGGGAAAGCAGCATTCAAGGACGACAGTCAACTACAAAACACAAAAACAAACACGCAAACAGACAAACGAGAAGGCAATATGAAACACACGTGTTTAAGGAAAAAATGGATCAATGAATGTCATACAATCCCTGTAGGATGTTAAAATAACAATATTGATTGGATGTACGGGGAGACTTTTTACGGTCGCCACACGGCACAAACAACACTATTGTGCATGTAAAGAAATATCGGACAGGGAAAGCAGCATTCAAGGACGACAGTCAACTACAAAACACAAAAACAAACACGCAAACAGACAAACGAGAAGGCAATATGAAACACACGTGTTTAAGGAAAAAATGGACCAATGAATGTCATACAATCCCTGTAGGATGTAAAAATAACAATATTGATTGGATGTACGGGGAGACTTTTTACGGTCGCCACACGGCACAAACAACACTATTGTGCATGTAAAGAAATATAAAAATATCGGACAGGGAAAGCAGCATTCAAGGACGACAGTCAAGTCTCCTTTAGGATACGTTGTCTGCTTTTTGACAAATATGACTTACTTATGATACTATGCATTTTCTATTTGATTGTGCGATGACCGGACGGAATGTGGACCATATGATGACATCTACCTAAATCCGAAAATGACAGTCGCGTTTGATGCTTTTCTTATATTTTGTCTTGCGGTATTTTAATGGTTTGTTCTCTTGTTTTTCTGACTTCCGCCAAGTGATTGAGTATTTGTTTTGTTGCTTTCTAGGCTTTTGTTTTTATATTCATATATACACGATCATTTATGTGTTATACTTATATTGCATATTAATGCTGCCTTGTTTGGTAGAGAATATAACCTGGCGCGGATATCTTTATTTACACTGGCTCGTTTTATTGTGATGACAATATGGTAATAATGAGGTTGGTGCACTCTAGAACCTGGTCCTCAGCGGCCCTTTTTGCCATGTATCTTTCCCAATGCGTTAGACGTATTTTATGTTTGTCATATTCTGCTTTTTATTGATCTTTGTAATTATTGTTTATTTCAATGCGTATTTTTTGTTGACTATGGTCCTTGAATGCTACAAATCCTATTCGGCTTCTATATCTACTTTTATAACCTCTGCTCCCAACTAAATGCCTTTTTTTTTATTTCGCCTAATGGTTTAACATTTAGGGCAAAACATTTTGTTAGAAACTGAAAGCATACGCCGTGGCCATTGGATTGTATGAAAATACCACATTTAACGGTCCATGTTAACCGTCATATGCATACCATCTTCAGGATTTGTTCACATCTTTTTACTATTGAAATCGTACATGTTGCGTTATGCTCAACCCGGGGCTAGACGGCGTGTTTCTAATGAGTTTCTTATCTAATGAGACTCTACTTAATAGTGCTGCCTTAATTGAATACCACGCAGTAGACAAGTGACATGTTACCACATAGTCAGAGTTTATTGCCACTTGGCCAACCAGTCCTACATAACCTGGTCCCGCCTTACTTCCAAAAAAGCGATGGGAAAGCTTATTCTAGCTGGATTTTACAACGAATATTTCATAATAAAAAATGTTTAAAAACATTTTTTACTGAAAAATGAAATGCGATAACTTGTTTAAAAGTCACTATTAAATGTTTTATTTTTACAATGTGCAAAGTTTTTAAGCCGAAATTAAGGTTTTATTTCATACCACAGCCAACCCCGTTTTCGCTTCTTGGAAACGGGGTTGGATAGGGTATGAAAGTTAGTACTCAGACCGCGTAATGAGAACAATACTTTATATGCTGAACGTCATTTGG
>JAWPHD010012192.1:0-77729 GCA_037043455.1 Cyrtodaria siliqua
AGAGAGAAACTAAAGAGTATGCGAAATTTGTAACACTAACGATATTGAAGACGAGGACCATTTTATTTGTATCTGTACTACTTACTTTAACATTAGAAACAAATGCATTCCTATATATTACACAACACGCATGTTTAAATTTGTGGAACTGTTGCACAAATATTATTCTTAGTTTAAGTACATTTATTTCCGATGCGCTTGTACTAAGGAATTCTACATCCAATTTAACAGACTTAAAATAATTAAAAATAACTAGATATCTTATTTCATAACATCCTCGTTTATCATTTACATTCCATAGTGTGTGTATCTCTTGTTTAAATATGTATAAATCAATAAAAACGTAATGATTATGTTGTTGTATATGCAACGTTTAAATCTGTCACGTGTGTGTACATTATAATTGTCATATATGTGTAATGATGAAACACTGTAATAGGTTAAGTCAATAAAATGATCTATCTATCTATCTTATATAATTAAATAGAGTTCCGAACACGGACATTATATCAATATCACAATCATGGTCACCTTGAGGATATGATTATAGCCTGAGGCGAAGCCGAACGTGATAATCAATAGGCAAAGGGTGAACATCAAGCTGTCATGAATGCAATATTTATGTTATTATTCTAAAATCCCCTCTGGTCAAAATAAGGTTTATTTTCAGTACAGATTTCATTTTTCAAAAACAATTTTTTTCAAAAAGTTGCTATGAAAGTTATATCATTGGACTGGAAAAAAATAAATAACTAAGATTCAGAAAGAACGCCAGCCCTATGACGAATGAATATTTATCAAACATGGTCACGTCATAAAATCGGAAAAAAAACTGACATTTTCGGCGAAATTAACAATCGTAGGCAACGTATTAATAATCACAAACTAAATTGATCGAAAATAATGTTTATAAACGTTTTGTTATTCCAATTAATAGCTGAAGGTATTTTTAAGCGGGACGAATTAGTTGATTTTAATGTTCAAGTTGTCGAAAACGCACTTTTTAAACAAAGTGCATTTATTTCTTCAATTTAAAAGCTAGAATAAAACCAAATATATGTACATGCAGATAAATTGCTCGTCTATATGCTTCTAATTTTTTAAAAATTCGGAGAAAATCTATTTTTTTTAACCAAATCAACTAACATCACTATCCGTCCCAACGACGACGAATTGCATGTACATTTAAAAACTCGACCAAGTACACAAAAACTGCAATACTTTTAAGAAATGAAAACATATATAAAAAAGTGTTTGGTCAGTGCATTCTAGATTAAATTTATGATCTCACCATGGTCTGGATTTATACCAAAGAGTCCCAAATTATTAATTTCTCTGTAGGTAAAAATGGCGATTTTTTTTCATTGACATGTTTGCCTATTTAAAAAAACTAATTTTATGTGAATAGGAAAAAATCAACTTTTGTTTCACCAAATTAACGTGTTTCGCCATACCACTAAAATATGCCTGATCTGCGTTCGAATTTTAAGTAAACATAGGAAGGTGTATCAAAATTAAATTTGTGGAAATATGAAATGAGAATGAGAAGGAAACAGTTCAGCATTGTTCAGTATTTGTTATGGTATCAAAGTTGTATTTTCATGCTAATTTTGAGTGATACCATTCGGCTATTCCTAACCTCATCCCCCCTCCACCTGTCATCACATAAATCCGTATACGTTGCGGAAAAAATACTTATTAAAAAAGCTGTATTAATTTCGACAATTTAAAGCGAGAATAAAGGAAATAGCATTGTCGTGTATATACTAGTCTCTTTTATCGGTATGTACACTTTCAATAAAGTCGGTGAGATGTACTTTTGTTTATTAAAATTAACTAGCATGACCGTTCAACTCAAAAGCGGCAACATTCTATCATTATTAACAGCCGCATTTTTTTTCTTGTCCCGGCTATTTCTCTGAAAACCCTTATTAGAAGTTATTGAAACTTGCTAGGAAGTATCAATAGCAAGTGAAGAGTGCATAAAGTCATGACGTTGCGGTTGAATAATGGCTTATGGCCCTTTGTTTTTTTAATGCATTTTAATGCATTTCCTACTTTGTAGTCAAATATTAAATCTTGTTCGCGCTATTTCTCTAAAACACCATGTTATAATTTCGTGAAACTTGCTACGAAGCATCAATATCAAGTCAATACGCGCATTGATACTTTTCGGTTCGGTTCGATACTTTTCCACTAAGTTATGGCCCTTTGTATTTTAATGCTGTTCATACTTGGTAGTCCAATAGAAATGCTTGTCCGGGCCTTTTCTCTATAACCGTTTGTTATATTACGCGAAACTCTCCTCGAAGCATCAATATCAAGTAGTTTACACTGAGTTATCGGCTCTGTATTTCTAAATATATTTATAATACCGTAGACGCAGTTCTTGTCCGGGCTATTCTCAATAACTCATTCTTAGAACTTCAAGAAACTTGCTAGGAAGTATCAATTTTTGAGTGGCCATACGCATACTATCATGACGTTTCCGGGTTCGATAATTTTCCACTGAGTTATAGCCATTTTAATTTTCAAAATATATATAAATATATAAAATACAAATTTCTTGCCCGGGCTATTTTTCTAAACCTCCTTGTTAGAATATATTGAAACTCGCTAGGACGTATCAATATATACAGTTCTAATTTACAGTTGAAATATACTTCAAATTGCATCTAAATAAATCATGATCCGTAAAGAATATTTGCCACTCGAAGGGTAACTCACTCCCACACCCACTCCATTGCTTTCCCCTATCCCTTAAATAATTTCTGTGGAAGAACCTGGTGCTGGATATCGCATCCAAAAAAACGTATCGCGATATATCGTGACACAAGAGACTGTATCGCAATAATATCATAAACTATTTGCGTGTGCAACTGCATTGATAAGTTCGACACACTTTGCCGATTTACTGGTGTACTTTGATGCAGAAGATAATAATAATAATAATAATAATAATACAATATATTGTTGGTTGTGCTTGTGAAGAGAAACATTACGCATGGCAGTTCCGATGTTCAATGTGGCTAGTTTCTGTTACGAATTTGTATCCAATGCCCGGTGATCACTTCGCAAGTGAGTTATCAAATGTGTTGTTCTGCAGGAGCACTTGACCGTAACATTGCATATTTTATAAACTGAAATATTGCCTACTATTGTAGCGCCCTTTTTAAACTTGTTAAGTCCAAAGTGATCATAAACACTCAATGTTGCTCTTTTATTTTTCCCAATCCCTTAATCGATCATACTCGCCAGAACTACATATTACGATAATCAAACACCAGATTTTTTTGGAAGTTCGTCTATTTTACGTTGGAAACAACTTCCCAATATGTGTATTTACGATTGTTTTACAAATACCGGAAACCATACGAAGTTAACAATACATCATAGTCGCAGATTACGATTTACTTTCATAATCAAAACATGTGTAGAGAAAACCGGTAAGAACAGGTATGCTAGCACTAATCCATTGTCTGATAAAGATTGTTACAGAGTTGGGACAATTAACACCACACATTAATGATATCATCCATATTTTTAGAACGAGACGAGCATGCACGTATGAAATGACATAATTTAAAAAAAGTGTTGTTTTACAATTACAATAATCAATATTTTATTTATAATATTTTATTTTAATTCATTATGTAACAAGTGGTATGTGTTTGCTCGTGTTTGCTCTATTATAAATTATGTTTATTGCATATACAATTAATGTATCTGTTTTACAACTATTTGATGTACTAAATCTTATGAAACCCCACGTATTAATAGTTATTAATGACTGTCAAAAGCTGATTACCAACATCTAATATGTATCGCAATACATCATTACGGATGGTTTTGTCAAAAAAAATACATTGCTATATATTGCGATACGGATATAGCGTATCTCGATACGTATCACAATATTTAGAGATTAATACATGTGTTGTGTGAGTGATACCTAAGGCTTCGGTCCGATTTTGGTCTAGGGCCGATACGACGGACAATAACGCATCAGTTATATACTCATATCTTTATATCATATAGATAAGCATTTTTATTGGGAGTTTTTCTTTTCCTTTTGTTTAATAAAATATATTGAATTAATTTATAAAATAGAAATAACACAACTAAATAAACTAAAACAACACACTTTTAACTTTAATTTTATTGTGTATAGCTTATTTTCTCTTTTTTTCAATTCAACCATTCCATTCCTATTTCGATTTCTTTATTTCCCGTTTCTTGCTGTTGCAGAGCATTTCTCTTAGCTGTCAGTATGTCCCTTGAATGCTGTAACTCCTTATCAAAAGCCTGAATGAATATGATGCTCATACCTCTTCTCGATTAAGTACCAGATGATAATGGTCTAGGCTGATTGTATCAAGTCTGGCTAGTATTCAGGTTTGTCGGACTATACTCAGAATAAAAATATCGAATATACCGTCCAACTCCTTAACGCCAATTTCTTCATTAAAAGAAAGATACAAAACTCGGACAGGGAAAGTAGCATTCAATGACTACAGTCCACCACAAAACACAAAAACAAACAGGCAAACAGACAAACGAGAAGGCAACAGTAATAAAAAATGCAAACGACATCACAAACACAGAAGGGTTGACAATAGGGCTTCCGCCTTGGAACGGACAGTGACCAAAAAGGCCACTGGGGGTTTAAACCAGGTTCTAGGGTGCACCAAATCTAAAACTTACACTATTGTCATCCCAGTTAAACGGTACAGTGTAAATAAAGAAATCCCCGCCATGAAATATTCTCTAACCAACAAGGCAGCGTTAAAAGGCAATATAAATAAAACACCGAGATTCTCGTGTATATATAAATACAAAAAAACAAAAGCCTAGAAAGCCACAATGAATTTACTCGATGACTTGGCAGAAGCCAGAGCAACACGATAATAAACCATTGAGTTCACGACAAGACAAGACAATAACTTTACGGAAATGACTTCACTAGCAATGCAAAGAAGATGAAATAAGATGAAATAAAATAGATGATAGATAGATAAAAGTAAAATAAAGAAAAATAAATAAGGCATAATACACGGACCAAAAAGATAGTTTAACAACTGTATAGTAAACTCAATTATATAGAACCATTAGACAATTTCAAAGCCAATGACATTCATTTTAAATCAAATGTCGTTTAGATCTACAAATGTTTACGCGACAGACGTGCATGAACACATAAAAGTGGGATTACATATATTAATAATATTATTGTATTCTCCCTGGAAAAATTTGACAGTTCAACAAAGTAATTGCTGAAGTATATGATAAATATAAATACAAAATGTGTAGTTTCATATCACACCCTATATCAGGCCCTCGACCCATATGACGTATCAGGCCTGATATAGGGTTTGTATTATTCTCTATGCAATAGATTAACCCAATTTTATTTGACAATGGACAAAATCGATGCTTGTATTACAGCGTTATTATCCTTAATTATTGCAAAATATGCAACGTGTTAGCTTCTTAATATGGCAACTACCGTATTTGTCAGCAGATAATGTGCACTTGTGTTTACTCATGTTTTGGGCTTGTGGGAGGAGTGTGCGGTATCAGAAACATCTCATTGTTTACATTTCAAAATTTACATGCGCGAATAACGGTATTATACAAAAACAAAAATATTTTTTCTTAGGATTTTGGTCCCAAAGTCTGCGTATGCGCGTTATACGCCGACAATTACAGCTTCAGACATTTACAAGGTTTGTTACAATTAGATCTTTGATAAGTTTCGCAATCAAGAAAATTGACTCGTGTCTTATTGAGATTAAGTGCCATGATAATTAGAAAATGGCACATTTTATCTAGTAATATGTATGATAAATTCAGTAAACTCATGACTTTTCATGATTTCTGAAGATTGTATTGCACATCGTATTCAGTAAGATTGTTGGTAGACCAAACTTGAGTTTAACCTTTTTAGAGTTTGCTTCAATAAGATCGAGGATAATTTTGACAATGAGTGAAATCAAAGCATGTTGCAACAACAAACATACGGTATTGACTTGTGTTGTTAAGTGCAACAAAAATCACTGAGTAAAACAACCATATCTTTAGCATAATTTAGTGTTTGTTTTGTATCAAGACGCATCAAATTTTGCAAAAAGTATTGTATTGTAAATGAAATGATTACTTATATCACATGATGTAATACATGTTGCATCAATGTCGTGTATTTATATGCGCAATATACTGAGATTTCTACCGAAATGATCATGATTTTCTCTAGATATGTTTCGATAACACATTTGTATGCGCCCATTTGTAGAAAGAGGACATTATGGTATGGGATTGTCTGTCAGTTCGTCCGGGAATAAGCAATTACACACAGTTATGCATACCACGCGATAACTTAACCATAACACCCACACACATGAGCTTTCAAAGGTACATTGTTCTTGAAGAAATGAGGAAACGTGTTGTTTTCTACGCTTGGTACGTCAAGGGTCAAGATCGCCATGACCTTATATGTAAATACGCAGTTTGTGCGATAAATTCACAACCATGACACCCACATTCACGAAACATCATTGTACATTGCCTTTGGTGAGAGTAGAAAAATCTTGTTTTTGAGGTCAAAAGTTAAGGTTGCTATTACCATATAATAAAATATGCATTCTGCAAGATAACTCAAAGCATAACACCATATGAAACTTCATTGGTATATTTTCCTTCAAGATAGGTGGAAGCCTATTGCTTTTGAGATCAGTAGGTCATCAAGGTCACATTAACCTGACAATGACATTGTTCTGAGAAACACTCTTTCCACTGTACTTTCTCACTGTTTGACATACAATAATGGAACGTTACAGAAATAGTATCCATGTTAAAACAATGATTTCTATTCATGTTGTGGCTAGTAGGTTAAAGGTGAAGGTCATTTGACCTTGTCTTGAAAACATCCTTATGCTGTAACGATATAAAATGAATGAAAACCTATCAAATATTTTCGCTAAACTATGTGGGGAAAATAGGGTTCCCATGGGGAAACGGTGCAGTATCAATAACTATCATGCTATGCACAAGTCACATTACTATGTTAAGTACCAATCGCAAGGCATTGCATTATACTCAATCTGAGTTAAAATAATCAATTTTAAACAACCTGGCAAATCAGATTTATTTATTTTATTTTTTTCTGTTGAAATTTTGACTTATACTTATTTGGCATAATTGATCGGATTTGGGAAGGAAACAAAATTTTGTTTTATTTCCTCAACACAATTTTTTAGAGAATTTTCCGAATCAAACAAATAGGTAAATACTCAATCTGTGTTAATCAGTTTTAAACAACGTGGCAGATCAGATTTTTTTGATTTCTTATTTTAATATAAATACTTATTTGGCAGTTGATAAAAAGTTTTTTTATTTCCTCAACAAAAAAAAAGAGATTTTTCCCAATCAAAAAATGGGAGAATTTCCAAATTAATTTGGGAGAATTTTTCCAAAACAATTTTCTATTGGGAAAGTTTTTATTTTATTAAATTACAAACATAAGGGCATATTTAATTGTCAACACTGCAATGGAAGATGTTTCCAGGCTTTCTAATGTTGTTTCAGCTATTAAAAACAGAAATTTTCCCATTGGCTAATTTTCCCAAATTACAATTTTCCCAAATTACAATATTGGGAAAATTATCCGATGGGAAAATATCAAAGTGCTCGTATCGCTGTAAAACTTCGTCATATACCATAAATATTAAAGCCGCATAATATTTTGACATTATTACTTTTTATTTTCCCCATGGGACTATATTGTCCCATGGGCAAGTCGCTTTCCCAAACAGGTCCTCCAATGGGAAAACAGGCTTTTCCAATGAGAGAGGTTAACTTTGCTAAACATTATTCGGAAAAACTTAGGTGTCACCGATGAAATAGAATATAATTTTACGTTCATTTGATGTGTACTTTCGTACGATATCGGCGAAAGCGCCCTAGCTTATTCGGAATTACTTGCTGGTTTTGCCAAAAACAGGCGCGGCAAAAAAACGTCGGCTGTTAATATCAAAATTAAATATCATATCTCTTGCCATAAATTTTACTAATTTTTTCACCATTTTCAATAGAGAGATGTTAATCAGTAAAAGACGCGACGGTATCAAAAATTGTCCTTAGGACAGATATTATTTACAATAGAAATAAGAAAATTATTGCCAATGTTTAATATGTCATCCAGACACAGATAGGTGTCATTAAATGCTTCAATTACATCTACTTGATTTGCGGATGAAAGACTCAACATCACATATCTTTTTTTGTAGCAATACAAGAACAAATTTACAACAAGAGGTGCACAATTCGTACCCATAGGGATACCAATAATTTGTCTATAGATGGTAGTTCCATACCTAATGAAAATATAATCTAACAGGAAAATAACTCCTTCACACACTTCTTGGCAAGTCCACATAGTGCAATTGTCTAAACTGTCATTAGTAACAAACGCTTTAATATTGGTACAGGCCAAACATGCATATTTTTCTCTTATGAAAGTGCTTTGAATAATAGCAATACGCTTGTCTTTGATAAGTGATGTGGGTAAGGTTGTATATAGTTTAAGTAAGTCAAAGGTACCTATAGATCAAACTTGACTTGTATTGCAAATTTTAGCAAGAACTTCTCCTGAAATTTTAATAGAGCAAAATAAATTTATTCCAGATTTTATATATATATTATTGTTTAACGTGATATTTAACGGCAATAAGACAGGAAGTCAAAAGTTTTGGTGGTACAGCAACAAGAATTTAAAACAAAGCGGACTTCATGCGGAAAGTTTGTATATACAGGTACACAATTTATAACGTCTCGAAGAAACATAAAAAATACAACATTAATGGCAAAGGTTAATAATAAACATACTTCACGAGAAATTCCAGACACACGCAAGCCCGCCCGAAACAGAGACACGCATGTGTTAATACATAAATAACTACTAACTTCACCATGCACATTTTGTAATATATTGTATTGGAACTTATAATTATAATGTTGTTAGAGTTGTGGTCCAACCCGTGTGCATATTGTATTGCAATACACTATGTTTAAATCACATAAATAACCAGCATATGTAAAATCAGCTTGTACATCATTTCCAATTGGTATAATAGAATCGTTATAGTAACACTGCCGTTAATATCATGCATAGGAACAATGACCGTTGTATCAATCATCAACTCGTCATGCTTTCAATTTATCCGTCTCAATATATACAACTAAGCAATACTAAAAATACAAAAAAAACAATTTAAAACACAAACATTCTAGATTATATAAGGTACATACCTAACTGCACAAATACCATCAACGCAACCAAACGTTTTAAACACATGTCGCGTTTATTTAAAGTGCTGGCACATCTACTCAACATGAAGTCCGTTCTGGTTTTGCTGTACTGTGGTATCTTATGCAGTATTGATTAACTTAGTGTGATGCATCATGGTAAATATGCCAACCAATCAAAATGTTGAATATTGTAATTAAATGTACTTTAAGTGTAAGGTTCTCTTGCTATTATTTTACCCCTTTTGTTCTCTAGATATCATTGTTTCCAGGAGCAAATTAACCAGTTTTAAATGAGCGAAACAAGTAGTTCATGAATCATTGCTTTTTCAGTATTTTGGAAAGTTATTCCTTAAATCTACAATAATCCCGATCAAATGCGCCCTAGTACTGAAGAAATAAACGGTTATTATACATGTTGTACCAAGTTATTACTCTATACGTTTGGGTTCTTATATACAACATATGCACTACCTAAATTCAATGAATATTAATGAGATAAGGCGGTACTGTGTGTACTTTGTAAATCGACCATTGGTTTTATATCAGGTATATATGCGGATTTTAGCAGACGACCTTTGACCGCCGAACTGATGAGACGAATCTTCTGCAGAAAGAGTTAATAGGAAATACAAGTCATTAGAAATTAAAAAGGAAGCTGAAGATAAACTTCCTCAAAACAACTTTATAATTCGATATTTATATATAATCCGAAACAATGTATTCACTAGGAATAATATAAATTAGTTTATAATAATGTTTTCTCTCAATATAAAATTACATTATTTAGCCATTAAATTAATATTAAGAACAAAACGTGTATAATTTAACGATTTAAGATTGTAGGCAAGAATTGTTCTTTTTTTTCGTATTTATTTAATAAATTGCTTCTAAAATAGTACAGCCTCTGACAGATTCGATAGATAAATTGTTGGTATCCCTATGGGTACGAACTGTGTAACACTTGTCGCAGATTTGTTTTGATATTGCTATGAAAGAGATTTCATGTTGGGTCTTTCACCAGATACCCAGGAATATGTTATTGAGGCCTTTAATGACACCTCTCGGTATCTGGAAGACATATTAAACATTGACAACCCTTTCTGTTTTACTATGGTTAATAATATATACCATAAATAACTCCTTTCTGTTGTTGTTTTTTCTCTTTCATTGTATTATCAAGTCCTTGATTGCAGTGCAGTACACTGCTGTGGTTTCTATGGGACCCTATATCTCATTTGTTCAACTTAACAAAGCTAATATTTCGGATACTAACGCTTCTTTTCTTGATTTGCATCTCTCCATTGAAAATGGTAAAATAAATAGCAAAATATATGACAAGAGAGATGATTTTAATTTTGTTAATTATCCCCATTTAGATAAGAGTTGAGGACTTCATTATTCGTACTCTTTGTATAATTAAAAAGCTACTCCATCAGGGTTACAGTTACCATAAACTTCGTAAAACCTTTGCAAAATGTTCTTGTCGTAACCCCGATATTCCTTCCAAATATAAAAGTAATTTAAGAACTCTTCTGAGACAAGAACTATAACAAACTGACTTCTATGGTGACGTGATTTACAAACTTCGTAAGATCCTTGGTCATGATCACTTTCATACTATCTTTGTTAAACTTGTTAAAAGGCTTATCAAAAGAGGTTGAGACCCTGTCATTTTGCAACGCACTTCATTCTTGGTGGTGGAATCGTTTACCGTTCGCCACTTTGATTTTGCAAATGAACGGACAGGCTGTGTCAGTTCATCGCATAATCGAAGTATCCGTTCATCACACAATCTGCTCATGTGGACCCTATGATGACGTCTACCTAAAGCCCAATAGGACGGTGACGTTTGATGTCTGTTGCAGTCTTGTCCTGTCGTGCCCTCAATGGTTTATTTTCTTGTTGCTCTGGCTTCTGCCAAGTCACTGGGTACCTTCGTTGTGGCTTTCTAGGCTATTTTATTTATATATACACCAGCATCTTTGTGTTTTACTTATATTGCCTATTAATGCTGTCTTGTTGGTTAGAGAATAGTTCATGGTGGGGTTTGCATTATTTACACTTTTCCGTTTTATTGGGTTGACAGTAGGTAAGTGTGAGGTTTGGTGCACCCTAGAACCTTGTTTAAACCCCCACCGGCCTTTATTTGCCACCGACCGTTCCAAGGTGGTAGCCCTATTGTCAACCATTTTGTGTTTGTCTTATTTGGCCTTTTATTCATCTTTAAATTTCTTTTTAGTTTCTGTTTGTGTTTGTGGTTGACTGTCGCCGTTCAATGCTGCTTTTCATGTTCGATTTGTTTATCTATATTTCTTTATAATGACATGAATATATTCCTGCTTTACCGTTGGATGAAAATACATTAAGTTTGTTTGTGTGCATCTTTGAGTTTGTAAGCAAGTCATTGTCAGATTAGTTATATACTCGTATGAATACACATATAATATGTTTTGACTCATTATTTGATGTTTCAATTTACTCAAGCTTTGCCTTGGGATGTGGTGATCTCGTGTATAGCACGCTCGGCTTTGAATCTAGAGAACACAGATTCGAGTCTCACTGGCTCTGCTGTATTACTTCGATGTGTCCTGAGGCAACACACCCAAGCGTCGTCCGTCGGATAGGGACATAAACATGGTGGTACTGTATATCGTCTCACGTTAAAGAACCATAAGAATCTAATCGAGATTAAGATTAAGGCTGGGTTCCTGAAATCCTATGTATTCTTTCCGTCTATCTGGAGCGGCTCGAAATAACCTAAACAATATGTTGATGAGCTGTTAAACAACATTATTGCTTTTTAAAAAATGTTCCGTCTTTGTTATTATGTCTTCCACGTCAAAGTGGTAGATGAGACTGATTTTTTTTTGTATTTCCGTCTGTCTGTCCCTCTGTCGATATGTCCATCAAAAATCTTGTCTGCGCTACTTGTTAAAATTTGACGAAGCTTTGTACAAAGCATCAGTATAATGCCTAGTTATGCATATATGTTTTTGAGGTTAGTAGGTCAACGTTCAACTTCATCATGACAGGAAAATGAAAACTCTTGCCCACACCGTTATTACTCTTCCATTAAGGCAAATATGAACTTCATTGGTGAACTGCCAGTTGAAAGAGGATGACCCTTTTGATTTTTAGGTCAAAGGTCAAACTCTATGCTGACACAAGCGTTCCCCTCTGTCCACTATCAAACACATCTTAACAAGAATATGCAGTGAGGGGTTACATCTGTTTCTCTTTCAAAAAGCACTTTTGATTATTGTTGTTGTTGCTTTATACACATTACACCGTGTTGCACATTATAACATTATTATTTCTTGTGCAATGTTGAATCCAGTCAAACCAGTGGTTTGGTTCATCGATACAGCCACCTCTGAACCAAATCTAAGTTTTATTGGAGTCAGTAGTGTGTTAGAAATATATTCCGATCTCCCATTTTATTTTAAATTAATACATTACAAAAAAAAGTGTTTTAAAACGAGCAACCACATGTTATTTGATGCAAACAGACATTTAATTAATATTAACATCAAAATGTTATATTCAGCTGTTGAAAAGAAACATGTATTTTTTCCCTGAAGAAGCAATTCCCAGAATATCGTTCTTATCTGCGTTATTTTTTTTTTCGGAAAAAGAATCCAGATTGTAATAGCATATTCTAGAAATGTTCCGGTATTTTGTTTTCTTCGGGAAAATGTTTTAAAACATTTTTGTGATCGTTTCCGAACCCGACACTGACCCCTGTGGTTTGGTTTGGTGTGTTTCAGCCATTAGGTGTCACACAAACAAAAAATACTCTAGTTTTAGTCAGAAGATCCTCACATGCAAAATGACAGGAGCCAATCAGGTTGCAGATCGTAGCATTTGTTATATACTATTTAATACGAGTTTGTGGTGCAACTAACCTACTGCGTTTGGCGCAGTTGGTGTGCGGTTGGTTAGATCAGTGTTTTATATTTGTCTACTGACCTGCATGTTCAGGATTCAAGACTCATGTAAGGCAGCACTTTTATAAACCTTATTACATGTATATTAACATATTTCAAATTATGCGAAACTAGTACGGAATAACATCTGATTGGTTCCTACCATTCTGCGTGTGAGTACCCTGTAAGTGCCCGCTTTCAGTTAAAATGGAAAACGGCAAGCCATCATTTTGTAATGGTCGGCCTAGACGTTGAGAATATAATGTCAGAAGCGTGATATGCGATGCACATGTATATTCAGTAGTACTGTTAATATAGCATGATCGTGTACAGATAAACAAAACAAACAAAGTCGATCGAAATATATTTATTGTTAACTGTATATGCCATGCCATACAATTATGATTACAAACATTTCAACATTTAAATGATGATTACAGATCAGCACATTTTGGATGCACGCGTACATTGCTTCACATAATACACTATATTGTGTTTGTTACTGACAGTAGCATCTATGTTACTTGCCAGTCCCGTTAGTTTTAAATGAACATTTAAAGTAATAACTTTCTGACTGTTAAACGTATATAAGTTGTTTGCTTTTTTTTTCAGACTGTGTAAATAAACTCCGCAAAGTGTATTACCTCCATTTTGATTATTATACTGACACACCATTGCAATTATATTCAGTATCTCAAAATACGACATTCTGACACGAATGCAGTCCATGCTAACATAAAACACATATTTTGGCAAATACATTTTTATCATATAATATTTTATATATACATGTAGTGATATCAGTTCACATGTTCTCGGCCGCATTTGAATTGTATATGAATGTGTGCCGTCTTTGGGACTGGCCGGTTGTATAATTTAGCGAAACTTATGTAATTTTCTTCGGTTTTCTTGAACTTGTTTACATCGATACTTGATAAATGTATCTACATGTACATATAATTGTTTTATTCTCGCTTTTAAATTACCAAAATAAATACAGTGCGTTTTCATGTGAGGTGCGGAGTGGTCGGGGTGGAGAATACTAGCGTAATGGTTTCCCTCCGAGATGCTGTTAACACATTACTTCAGTAATTTAACAAATACTGAACAATTTTAAAATAGATTTATATCTTAAAAATTATTTCGTAATTCCACATGTTTAATATTAACACCTTCCCGTGTGAACATTACTTTTAAATGCAGCTCCGGCATATTTCAGCGAGTATGGGGTTTTAGTTTATTTGGTGGAAAATACGTATTCCTTTATGATATACTTTTTTAATAGCAATCATTTAAATGAACACTCTTATAAACAAAAATGCATTCTCGCTGTTAAAATATCAGTTTTTCGCTTTTTTTCGTATTCCGAACATTAACTCCGCAGCATATATTGTCGCCCTTATGATTTAATTTACCAACGTACCTTTGCTATTATGTTTATTATAAAGGGTACAGGACACTCTAACGTAAACCCAGAACATAATTGGTTAAACAGAATTAGTGTGAAATACTCGGACATTTACACTTTAAATAATCAACTTATTTCATTTCTTGTGTACCATTTGCATTTCTTTAATATAACTGAATGTTGCCGTTTTTGAGTTGGACGGTCATGTTGGTTAATGTTGTGAAACAAAGAGTACATCTCACCGACTTTATACGATATTCACAATTTATTGAAATTGTGTATATCGGTACAGGAGACTCGTGTCTACACGATAATGTCGTCACCTTAATTCTACAAAGTATATTTTCCGCAACGTACACAACCGTATGTGTATGTCAGGTGGAGAGGGAGTGGGAAAGGCGGTGAAGAATAGCCTAATGGTATCCCTCATAAATACTATACAAATACTACTTTGATACTTTAACAAATACTGAACAAGGCTGAACTTTTTTTCTCATGCCTTATTTCATATTTCCACAATTATAAGTTTAATACAATTTCCCTTGTAAACTTAGAATTGAAACGCAGACCAGGCATAGTTTAGCGCTTTCAGCGAAAAACGTTAATTTGGTGGGGAAAAAAGATACGTCACCCTCTCACATGTTTCCTCTCAAAAAAACTTACAAATACAAGTTGGGTAATAACACAAACATAATTTAAGGGAGAAGAACAGGGCCGGGGCGTTTCCACCCTTCTTTAATAAATAATGGATGAACAGTCACATTTTAATCCCGTAAACAGGACGGGATGGCCCGATTAATCCCTGGAAAGAACTGACCTGTATACTGGCAAATGATTTCAACATATTCAAGACTTTATTGACGTCATGACTCTACGCCGCAGTAAGTTATTTAGAGTTTCTAGTTAGCTAATAATATATTTACGGATTATGAATTGTCTTCAGTGAGCAATCCTTATATTCACGTATTGAAATAAAATAAATTGGACCACGTGACACAGAAATTATATATGTATGGTATCAAAATAAGTTACTAAATCGTTTTGTCACTGCCATGTTTAGATACATATTCAACATGTCTTTACATTTAAGGTAAACCGGAAAAAATGTCCCGACTTTTCAAATGTAATTTTTAAAATGATTTCGGTTGACATATCTTGGACTGCTACCGATCTGCTTGGCTATGAAATTGCGGGAAGGATATTACTGTCGGCGACGCACAGGCTGATATTTCGAGGAGACCGCGGGGAAGGTAAGTTCACGAAAACTTTGTTTTAATTTGGACTTAAACAACGCCTATGCCCTACAACTGGTTCATAAAACAGTATATACAAATAAATGTATATATCACCACTGACAATGTCTATATATAGTATGTAAAACTTGTTTCAACAACTCAACGTTACCTTTTAAGGAGCATTTGCTTGGACCTATTACATAAATACGCATGCCATTTATAACACATTATCCGGACAATTCCCCATGTTGGTATCATATAGAAAGAAAACATTATATAATAATACGGCAAATTAGGTTGTTAACTTGGCTACATGTGGGAGTTCTAAATTAACCTTTCGTACGATATGAACGCACTTATTATTTCTACGAACTCTCCTGCATTTTAAAACATTAACACAACGTTTCAAACAGCGAGGTTCAACACATGAAACGTTGCGTTGAACTTATATATATTAAATTTTCCTCAGAATAAGTAATGATTCTAAAACACACTCATTTATAATGAGCTCCAAACACGAGCTCCTATCAACATCCGTTGATTTCAAACTAACCAATTGGTTCGAAGCGTTACCTTTTCGACCCTACAACTATATAAAAAGATATCCACAATAAAGTAAAATAATGGGCTTGAACACGATCTTGTAAACCTTAACAAAGAAATATAAAAAGATCGGACAGGGAAAGTAGCATTCAAGGAGGACAGTCAACCACAAAACGCAGAAACAAACATGCAAACAGACAAACAAGAAGGCAAAAGCAATAATAAATGCAAAGGACATCACAAACACAAAAGGGTTGACAATAGGTCTACCGCCTTGGAACGGTCAGTGGCAAAGTAGGTCACTGGGGGTTTAAACCGGTTCTAGGGTGCACCAAACCTCACACTTACCCTACTGTCATCCCATTAAAACAGGACAGTGTAAATAAAGAAATCCCCGCCATGATCTAATCTCTAACCAACAAGGCAGCATCAATAGGCAATATAAGTAAAACACAAATATGCTCGTGTGAGCATAATACAAAAAAACAATAGCCTAGAAAGCCACAATGAAGATACTCATTGACTTGGCAGAAGCCAGAGCAGTAAGAGAATAAACCAATAAGGGCACGACAAGAAAGATCATGGACAAACATCAAACGCCACCGTCCCAATGGGCTTTAGGCAGGCGTCATCATAGGTCCACAGCCTGTCCGGTCATCGTACAATTAAAGAGGAAAGCATAGTGGCGAACTGTAAAAGGGTCCACCACCAAGCATGCATTACGTTGCAAAATGATAGGGTCATAACATCTTTTGATAAACTTTTTAACAAGTATAACAAAGATAGTATGAAAGTGATCATGAACAAGAATCTTACGAAGTTTATAAATCACATCACCATAGAAGTCAGGTTGTGATAGTCCTTGTCGCAGAAGAGTCCTTAAATTACTTTTATATTTGGAAAGAAGATCAGGGTTACGATAATAACATTTTGCAAAGGTTTTACGAAGTTTATGGTAACGGTAACCCTGATTGAGTAACTTTTTAGTTATACAAAGACTACGAATATTAAAGTCCTCAACTCGAGTACAAGCTCTAGCAAAACGAATAAGTTGAGACACATATACCCCAGAAGAAGTTGCCCGGGGAACATCCCCATTCAAGTGGGGATAATTAACAATGTCAAAATTAAAATCATCTCTCTTGTCATAGATTTTGCTAATTATCTTACCATTTTCAATCGAGAGATCTAAATCAAGAAAAGAAGCGTTATTATCGGATATATTAGCTTTGTTAAGCTGAAGTTCCTTGCTCGTAACATGACATGAATTTACCTTCGTTTATAATCACAACCTTAATAACTTTCAAACTATCATAAATATTAATTCGAGCATGCTTAATTTCTACATACAAATTAGTCCATCTTGTTCAAATACTATACAAAATATATATCCAGGAAGTATATAAATATATATAAATGCAAATGAAGCTTGTTTTATTTTACCAATCTTTATGAAACTGTGTATATATATGTAGGTAAAATGTCTTCATACACCCATAGCAATTATTTGGGGTCAAAAGGTCACAGCGAGGTAAACCTCAAGATGTGTTTATACAACGTAGATATAAAAGTCGAACAGGAAATGCAGCATTCAAGGACCACAGTCAACCACAAACATGCACAGAAACAAACAACAACTATAAAGTAGATACAAAAATCGAACAGGAAAAGTGCATTCAAGGACGACCGTCAACCACAAACACACACAGAAACAAAAGAACAATTTTAAAGTAAAGATGAATCAGTTGCAATCTATCACATCCCAAATGTAAACGGGTTGACAATAGGGCTTCCGCCTTTGAACGGTCAGTGGCACAAACAAGAAAACGCTGGGTGTTTAAGCCAGGTTATATGGTTCTGCAAACCTCACTCGTACCCTATTGACATCCCATTAAAACGGGACAATGTAAATAAGGATATCCCGCCAGGTTATATTTCGTCTGCAGTTATGTAATTATTTTTAATTTCAAAATAACGGATTTCCGTCAATGGAAAATCGAAGGTTTTCAAAGTTTACACATACTGCATGGCAGTATGTAGTCAGTTATCAAATACACAACAGAACAAATAACACGGGACCACATTGTTGCATGCAATTGAATTAAACGTGACATATTAAGAAAAAATGTATAATAGTTACTCAGTAACTGTCTTGATAAAGCCTCTAATCCGAAAATGTAAATTAAACCCCCAGCGGCCTTTTTTGCCACTGACCTTTCCAAGGCGGTAGCCCTATTGTCAACGCTTTTGTGTTTGTGATGTCTTATTTGGCCTTTTATTCATCTTTAATTTTTTTCCTTATTTCTGTGTGTGTTTATGGTTGACTGGCGTCCTTGAATGCTGCTTTTCCTGTTCGATTTTTATATCTATATTTCCATTTCAAAATAGAATGAGAAATAAAAGTTTCACGTACGGAAATTGTTTTTGATACGGCATTTTCAATGCAACAGAATAAATTGCGTCACAAATTGTGAAAAATAATCAGAAATATTTCCAAAAATGGTTTTAATGTGTTGGGCAATCGTAAATGAAAATATCCTGAAAGTTTTATAGCCAACTAGTGAGGCTGACGGAAGTTGTATAGCCAACTAGTGAGGTTGACTAAAGTTGTATAGCCGACTAGTGAGGCTGACTGAAGTTGTTTGCGATTTTTTAATTGTGTACTGTCCGAGCAACATGGAGTTTACACGGGAAAAGTTCCATCGAAAAAGAAGTTTGGCGGTTTAATTCCTTTTTCTCAACGGATTTTCAAAATTAAGACAACATGATAATCCAAATGATATAATTATAACGTATGTACGTATTGTCAAAATTACTCAATTTAATCTGGAAACTCTTTGTATGAAACAAGCGCTCCGGACTATAAATCACAATGACGAAACGTGACATATTTGTTTGCAACATTTATTCTGACTTTTGCTTATTTCCGATCCGATTAGAATCCTCAGACCTGTTCACAAGAATCCAATTTGATTGAAAAAGGTCTGTATTGTTCTTTGAGTGGTATAATCTCCGGTAATTCCATAAATATTAATAACGTTTTAAGACGAAATATTCGGATTATCTTCATACACGTATTTTCAACATATTTCATTCATTTAGAAGTATCACAATAGTTACCGCTAAACCATGCATCAGCAGTTCGCATAGTATCTACCTAAACACGCCTGAATACTAATGGGATGATTAACTAGAACGGATGACTAACTGAAGCGCAGCAATTGAAAGTTGTCGTGGATTTCAAGAGAGAGCTTATATTTTACCCTCAGGAGTCCATAACGATTTAAGAACGAGTTTTTTAACAAGACATCCAATTGGACGAAGTAGCTACCTCAGAACTTATTCGGTCGTTTTTAACGCATGCCACCATGTTAGACCTATAGATTATAGGAATACCGGCAGTGTCATCTTTTTGTCATTGAACTGAAATTCACTCAAGTTGGCATATTTGATTCTTTGATACAAAATAAAATGTACGAGAGATTAAATGACAGTTGATATTTTATTCGTTATATATATAATTCGGCTTATGACATGATCAGATTATGCTGTCCAGGCTATATTACATGCCAATAAATACCAAATAGTTTAAAACTGTTGGTGTTTCTGGCCATTTTAGGAGTTCCATACCGTGAAGTATATAATATATAAATATCGTTTGTGGTCCAGAAATCAATTAGTTGATATTTTAATCGCTCTTAGTCCAACTTTACTAACCTAGCTCTGTGCCGGCTGCCGGTTATTTATTGAGGGAAAATCAAAGCAAAGGTATGAAAAATAAGTATACTAAGGTGTTACATGTAACCGGAAAAAATGACCCTAATATACGCTATGAGAATAAGAGATATTACACAAACAAACATCCGATTTTTTTGACTGTAGAGTCTGCTAGAATTAATATACATCCCCAATTGCGTTCAAGTACCCCAAAAATGCACTCCGTTTGCGTTCATTTTTCGTTCCGTTGCATTCCGTTTGCGCTCCGTTCGCATTCCGTTTGCATTCCGTTTGCATTTTGCTTTTATAAATGCATTTATTAAAATGCATTCATTGCGTTCGTTTTCAGCGTTAAGCGTTTATAGACGAACGTCTGCGTTCATTTAAATGAGCGCAAATGCATTTCTGAACGCAACATAATGCGTGCGTTTAAATGCACAAATGGAGAAAATGCATTTACGTTCGTTTCTTTCGTTCGTGCAGCGTTCACCAGTCGCAACATCTCTCACGATAACATATTGTTTTCGTTCAAATTTAGATAAGAATTCCTAAAGTTTATGCAGCTTGACAACAAAAATGGCGGTTAAAGACGGTAAGAGGCTTACTGTCTCGGCTAAAAATATAATTTTGGAGTTAAAAGCGAGTGGATTGTCCACACTACACATTCAGAGGACTCTTCATTAAAAGAGTGGATTATACGAATACAATTTAATTCATATTAATATATAAATTTATAGTAATTACAAAGAATGGTTGAACCCTTTTGTTTTTGTGATGTCGTTTGCGTCTATTATTACTTTTACCTTCTAGTTTGTCCCTTTGCATTTTTGTTTCTGTGTTTTGTGGTTGACTGTCCTCCTTGAATGCTACTTTCCCTGTCCGATCTTTTTATATTTATTAATACGTTAATGGTTTAATTAGTTTATGTGCATTCACTCGCCATTTATATTCATGCCATCATCGAGTAACTAAATTCATCGTTTAATTAGCCGGGATTTTGGATGTGCATCAACTGTTTTACTGCCATAAACACTCGCTATTGACAATCACTAATTGTTTAATCAATAGCTCGTGTAGTGTGTACACGGACACCGCGATCTAATTACTTGACATCAGTAATGTCTGATTCATGCGATAGAAATCCGATAACGTGTTTGTGTTCCGTAATTTAAACAGAAGATGCCATGCATCGGGAATTAGCTAATAATTTTAAACGGACGCAGAGCAATTTTTAATAATTTAATCAATAGCTTGTGTAGTGTGTACACGGACACTGCGATCTAATTACTTGACATCAGTATTTAGTATTGTCACATTATACGTAATGGAAGTATGAAAAATAAAGATTTCCAATGAATAACCGTTGTACAATTATGTAATATACTCAGTCATAATCGATTAAAAAAACAGCATTAGCCATAATAGAAATAAGGGAAAACCCGAAAAAGGGAAAACAGAGGCTATCATTCAAACGTTGTGTTTGCTTGAAAGGGACACACGGCAATCTTGAATTATTTGAAATCTATACTCGATTTATATATCCAGAATCATGTTTACTTTTTAACCTGGTTACATTTAAATAAATACAATTTTAAGTTTATTTTTCGTTTTAATTTACGTTTAAATATATATTATTTTTGCAATAATATCACAATTGAATAATATGCAAACACAAATTGCTTATTACTATTATCATAATTAATATTAATGATTGAAAAAACTGAAAGTTATCCGGATAAAACCAGCCTTGAGTTTTAAAAAAAAATCAAGATTACAGTGTGTCCCTTTAAGGCTGCCTCCACGTATATTACGTGGTCCGAGTATTAGCTTTCTTACCCCATAGAACCCACAAGAAAAGAAAATGGGTAGTAGCTGAGGTATGAAATGAAACCTTAATTTTGGCTTAAACATGTTGCATATTGTAAAAATAATTCATAACATTCACAATGTCATGACATCATCGAAATAAGTTGACTAATCGGAGCTCGATAAAATAGAACAACGCCACATTCTGGTATGGGGTAAACTCGGTGTTTATCGTTGAGGCTCAACTGACTTTAGCTCTTTATAAAGTTAATTGGTAGAGATAATTATTTTTAAAGCTTTCTTTTTTGTGTACGGCTATCTATCTTCTTTTGATACTGTCTGATTTTTAAACACCAGCATATATACATTTAATTTAAAATATGGTATAATATGTTTATTTTGCATATAGATATTGAGGATGAAGTCCGAGTAATCCCCTTGATTTTCACTTACTGAATATGTCGACCTTCCGGAAGTGAACCAGATATGAAAGTTATCAATAGGTAATTTTAATCAAGTTATCACTTTTTTTCAGCAAAAAGTGTTTTTAATGTTGTTATTTTTTATTATTTATGGAAATATCCATTATACAATCCTGCTGATATATAACGTTTTCCATCGCTCAATGGAATTAAAACGGGACCACATAACGATGTTTAAATTAAAGGTAATAAAGATGTTTCAGAGGATAACTGCAAGACTGGTGGAATAGCCGCGAGTTTTAGAGATAATCAAGAATGCCCTGAATATATTCAGTGACCCTCTAATGCGAATCAATCTGATTCAAATGTTCATGAAATAAAATTGCGCAGACTATAATACATATTTTCATAATGCTTTTAAATATTGATGTGTTCTTTTTCATAATAACGGTGTACATAACTAGCATAACCGATATTGTGAAACATATGATATTGGTTTAATATTAAATACAATTTTCTTGTGTTATGACTGCAAAAAAACAACAGTTGGTCATAAATCGTGAATAATGGGTTAAAGGGATACCAGGGGAACTTTACTTTTTAAAAAAAAAACAGGGTTTCCAGCTAGTTTTACTGCATACATTACATTTGTTCAAGCAGTAAAACTAATAATAAGAATAGTACTATGGAATTTAATTTTGCATATTATTGATTTTTATTATTCAAGATTGTTGTGTGTCCCTTTAAGATCAATAAATACGCCGATATATACCTTATAGTACATAGTATGAACTGAGAATTCATTACTTTAAAACACATACGAACGACAAGAAATAGTCACAAAAAGCACGCATTTAATAGATCTTATAAAGGAAAGAAATTGACCGGACGCCGAGAATTTAAATAAAACAGATCAGGATTTTTCCAAACCTGAAATTTAATATTTCGCAAATCAGCAAATATTTTCGTAATTGAGAGATACGTACATACTATTTCATACAGTTACTTCTTAAAAAAAACAAAAACGTATTAACTTAACTTTAAGAAACACTAATTCTTGTGAACTTAAATGTAATTTTGAAAGAATTTGTAATTTAAATCTTACCGATTCCTATATGAAAACAACGTTATCATGCTTCGTTGGAATGTGGTAAAATAATATCTGGTTTACTTTTTTGTATCCCTAATTATTAATACAACATGATATTTGCGCACAATAAATAAAACAATAACAATAACGGAAGTAAACTAAATGAATATGTTTTACGCATTCTAGATTTAAACTATTAAATAAGGTAGTTTCTGAGAGTATTAAATACCTGGTAGTTTTCATTTACTCGTAATATTTATTTGATCAGTGGACATTGTATTAACACTACCAATTGTACCAACATATATTGAAAATAAATTTCAGTCTGTTACTAATTCCCTCTTTATTTATAAATCAAATCCGTATTCGCCATACACCACAGTTGAAAATTTTATGTCGCCTATTAAATTCAAAATACAATAAAGTATACATAATTAACTTTAGGACTGGACCATGCATTATTGTGTTCGTTAATTGTGATTGGTTGATTGCAATAAAAGGGAATAACTCACTCTGTGTCACAACGTATGATTGGCCAACATAAAAGGCGCTGATAATTGGACTGTGACTGTAATGGTCAGTAATAGATACTCCGTTAGTTTAAACAATATTTTATTCACAAATCACTTGCCCCTCACCGCTGTAGGTTCGATCACTCAGGGGCCTAGGAATCTTTATGTGAGGAAGCTATCCAGCTGGCTTGCGGAACGTCGGTGGTTCTACCCAGGTGCCCGCCCGTGCACGAAGATTGCCCTGAGGGGCACCTTGGGTCTTCCTCCACCAATGGAAGCTGGAAAGTCGCCATATGACCTTAGCTGTTGGTGCGACTATAAAATCCAATTCAATTCAATTATTATACAGACATTCGAAGATGTTAAAAACATGCGAAAAGGATTCAGAAGGAAGCTATATAAGCTTGTATAAATCTGTTTCCTTAACATAATGATATGAATACATGACAGTTGAAACAATATATGTGATATTTTGGAGTTTAAATATTGGATTGTTTAAACATCAATGTTGTGGATAACAACCAAATAATTCCCACTCCATACAGTTTTAATTCGTTCTGTTAAGTTAAAAAACATTGGATATGAAGTGGCTTGGGGTGTGAGAGAGTTGTGTTTTTTCTATGTTTAGCACTAAGATCTGACTTCTTCGAGCTGGTCAGTGATATCTTTTAAAAATTGATAAATTATGTTCTCCTGTGCAGGTTAATAAGTACATTTGATAGACACCTGTTTCAAAAACGTTTTGTTCTTAAAATGAAACCTTGCACAATTTTGAAAATTTTACAATTTGTTTCATTTGATACTAGGGGATCCCCAGCAAGAAGGGTATCAATAGATATATTATTAAAGTCTTTCAATGCATTCATCATTACAATTCTTTGTTGGTGAAAATTATTACAGTGCAAAAGAAAATGTTTTGTATCTTCAGTATTTCCACAGTACAAAGAGGACTGTCAACAATGTTCTTGGAATAGAGATGTTGATTAAGGCTGCTGCAGTGAGTGCGTAGACGTGTGTGTAGTATCTGAGCTTTTCGGTCACCTGAGTTGTACCACTTTGGAGTTTTAGTGATGTCAATATTTAGTCTGGTTTTAAAGACAGAGACAGATTCTGATTGTTTTAGTCCTGGTGAAAGGGCATTCCAGTCATGCACAGCTGAGGGAAGAAATGAGTTTTTATATAGCTGGGTGTTGCACTGGAGAGATCGAGTGTTGTCACGATTACGAAGATTGTAGTTAACAAAATGGAGACAGACCGGAGTTCATTTTATAGAATAATAGCAGTTTATGTTTTCTTCTTCTGTCTTTGAGACTTTCCCACTCAGTTTCTTGATTAAGTTTATCTACAGATACAAGTTTAGTTGTTCCAGTAACAATTCTGGCGGCTTCGTGTTGTATTTTATTGAGTTCTTGCTCTTGAGCTATTGTACAGTTGTCCCAAAGTACATCCGCATACTCAAGCGTAGGTCGGATAAACGTTAGATAAATAGTTTCGAGTGATGTTCTGTCTAATGTAAATTTTAATTTTCTCATAATATGTATACGTTTACACGCCTTTTCTTTTATCATATTTATATGTTGATTCCAAGATCCGTTATTTGATAAAGTAATACCTAAATGTGTATGATATTCAACTTCGTTAATAATAATTTTGTTTATGATAAGTGGGGGATGTACTGGTTTGTTTGTCTTTCTAGAGTTTATAATTGATTCGGTATTTTTAGCATTGACATTAACCAGCCATCTACAGGTCTGCCCAGTCTTGAATTGTTTTAAGGTCTTTTTTGAGGATCGTTGAGCTATTGACAGGAGTGTCAACAATAAAATAGAGACTGGTGTCACCGGCAAAGAGTTTTATAGTAGAGTTGATGTTTGCCACTATATCATTAATATAGACAAGAAAATGTAAAGGCCCTAAAATAGAACCCTGTGGTACCCCAGCAGATATTGATACTGTATCAGAGAAAACGTCAGGCATTACTGCAAGTTGTTTGCGATCACGGAGATAGTCCGTGAACCACGTTAGAAGTTGACCAGTAATTCCAACAGCCTGAAGTTTGAGAAGTAGTCCTTTATGCCAGACCCTATGAAAAGCTTTCGATATATCACAGAATATGGCCGTGACTTCTTTGCCCTCGTCAAGCGCTTTGCAAAATGTATTGTATAGAGAGACTAACTGGTTTACAGTTGAGGCGTCTGGGACAAAACCAGATTGAAGAGCAGTAATTATATGGTGTCTAATAAAGAAATTAAAAACATGTTTATGAATAATTTTCTTTATCAAAGACTTTGTCAATAGTACTTACTGAGAAGGGATATCGGACGATAGTTTGATACGTCAGAGGGATCATTTTTTTAAATACAGCACACACGTACGCTAGTTTCTATTGTGATGGGACTTTACCAGTGTGTAAATATATATTAAATAGTTTACATAAAGTATTATGCCTTGGTTTGTCGTATTTAAGCAAGCAATATATAGGACAATGATAGCGCATATTTTGGTTTAGAAAAGGCTCACCAACACCACATATTGCTACACTTTCTGGGTTGGATACTAAAAAAAGGTCGATAAGAGATTGTGAATGTTCAGTAAAATGCGTAGGGTCTTTTATTAATTGAGTAAGGTTATACTGTTGTGATATGTTTGTAATGTTTTTGCATGTCTGAGATTTAAATGTCCAAATTGAAGTCGCCGGTAATAATAATGTCCGAAACATTTGTATCAATTGCAAGACCAATCATTAGTTTAATGTTTTTGAGTACCTGAGATGTCGAATTTGGAGGTCTATAAAACGTTCCAAAAAGTATAGTTTTGTTGTAAGCATGAACTTCTAGCCATAAACATTCAAGATTGTCAACCTCAAGATCACGGCGTCTAATGGCATGTAGGTTATGTTATACAAAATCAAGTATTCCTCCGTGGTCATCGCTTAATCTGTCTTGTCGAAATGGTTTGTTAAAGTCGGCATATAAAATTGCATCATTCGGGGTATTATCGCTTAACCAAGTTTCAGTAAAACTGAGGATGTCAAAATCGCGAAGATCAGCAAATAAAATATATTTTTTCAGTAGAAAGCTTTGGACGTTGTAATGTACTATAGATAAATGTTGCTTTATATCCTCTTGTGAGGGAGTGTTAGTAGATGTGTCAGGATTTTGTTTGATATCACCACATTTTAATACAAGTATAGCCAGCCATGTTACTAGCTCAAAAGTGTTAAATAACCAGTCCCTTTAATTAACAGGGAAACCGAAGAAAACAGACCTGTTCTCACCCTATATAGGGTTAATTCTATAGGCATTATGTAATTCCAGGTGAGTTCATGTAAGAGGGTGTGGTGCTGCCAAGTACCATACAAATACAAAAGGAGAGCAGAGAGCTGAGTAAAGAATGGTATGAGTTATAGACTAAAAGTTGGGAAAAAGACATTTGAAGGTAATAAAAGTACATAACAAATTAAATTAAAGGAATTCTATAATAGAGTTCCAGGGATATCTGTTACAATATAGCTTTCTGGCTGCTTGCTGCAATTTGCTAAGAAATTATTAGCGTTTGGTTAACATATACGTAAAACACAAGTATCCTGAAGTAACTGGTGAATGTAACTTTCGAAAACAACCTAAAATTAGTATCTAAAACTATGCCAGAAATTAACTGCTTTAGTACTTATTTTAAATTCATAAACGTAGATTATCTCAAATTAAGAAAAATAATAAGTTGAAACAATATCGATAATATGATGACCTGTCTTAAGAGAAACGAAAGTATGTAAACATTTATGCCTAATACATTCGCTAATTTTTTCATCACAAATAGTATATATTTAAATAATTTGCAGCAGTTTGACATTATTTTCAATACACAATTACATCTAGAACGTAAGTATGAAAATAACTAGCGAAAAACAACCCACATTTAGTATTTAAAACTATACCAAAAGTCAAGAAAAACAAATACAGTGAAGCAATATCAATAATAAGATGAAATGTACTGGAGAAAAGACAGTATGAAGAACAGTTATGCCTAATAGATTCACAAATTGTATCATCAAAAATAGTGTGTATTTAAATAGATTGCAGCAGTTTGACATTATCATCAATAATGAAGCGACGGTCAAATGATCATGTCATGTGTGTGATAATTATTACAATACATTTCTTGATTCTGCAGTATAATTATCATAGTATATGACCAATATTACCGAGTATAATATTTCTTACCATAGTAAACACATAACTACCAGTATGATTGAATTTCAGTATTGATCATCATCATCAGGTAGCAAACACAAACATTCATTCATATATATGCTCAAACATATAAATACATATGCATACATATAAGTACAAAGACGCACGCACACACGCATGAACACATCATACACGTACATATATACAAAACACGACATATGCATAAGCATCTAGAAGCAAACGTATATACAAGAACAACAACATAATGACATATGAGTTGAAACACAATATGATTGATACAGCACATACTTACATTATACATCTACATATTATTTATTTTTTTAAACATGTGATAGTTAAAGTCAGATTTCAATAAGTTAGGGAGAAAACATCAGCATTTACACATTATACCTTAACATGTTAGAGTTAAAGTCAATGTTCAATAGCATTACAGAGCACACAATCGTTTGTGCATGTCACATGTTGGAAGTAAGCCAAATGTTATAAACTTACTAATGTAAAACTAATAAGCACTTGTCTATGTACTGTATTCGTTGATAATCTCTAACATCAGTGCATTATCAAAATAAAAAATACCAAAAACTATTTTAATTCCAAAGGTTCGAAGATAGAGAGCCATGGTGATTCACACTAGCAAGATATAAGTTTGCAACTTTATATTATGTATGTATAAAGTTGCAAACTTATATCTTGCTAGTGTGAATCACCATGGCTCTCTATCTTCGAACCTTTGGAATTAAAATATGTATGACAGTTATTTCCCCTTAGTTGTTAGCGCCCATATATAGTCTAAACATGACTTTATTCGTGTTCCGTTGAACTCCTGCATTCGGTCACATGTCTTATTGAATATAAAGCTGAATGGTGGAAATAGTCAAAAGTATATTTTGACTGCGGAACGAGGCAATCAGTATATTACAAATACTCACGAGCATCTCAGGATTGTACTTACAATACATTGCAGGTCATGAAGTTTAGCAATAAGTGCACGTTTTCTTGGGTTTATATTCAAGGCATACACAGTGGGCGTATTCTTGACCATAGTTAAAATTATTGTAATAATAATAAATGATGGATTGAATTGTCTATAATGTACGAAGGTATACATACATATAACTGTTGTTCTTTTTCGTACCAACCGTTGTGGACAAACCTGCGCTCGTGCCCGAATATAACTGATCACAAGAAAATAATTTTGACCTAGTCCCGATTTACGTTCCACGTCGCCGCGGGCGTTACTGCACGTGTCAGTCAAGATATATATGAGTGATTGACATACTCCTAATACAAATTTTAATGTTTTTGCGAATGCTTTACTTGTCATCTAACTGTACTTTACAAATACATATCTCTATATTCGATGCGGAAAGAGGTTACTGCTGATGTAAATGTTCTAAAAGTTGTTTTTTTGGTAAATATGTCGGTGCAAAAGTAAATTAATGTAAGTTTGATTTCATCAGCGGAACGAGCTTCAACAAAGGGAATTATTGCAGCGTAAGACAAATCAGACATCCGACATAGACATCCGAAATATACCTAAATGTATATTTGCGATTGCACTCAGGTAAACTCAGTGAACAATTGCATTTGGCGGGAAATGTAGCAGAAATGAACACCAATACGCCAATCAATTGACAAAATGTTGCACTACTCTGACACACCTAGACTGTTAGAGAATTATGGCGGTATTGTCAGGATTATTTCTTTGGAGAGTACGAGCTTAGAGGGTATACAGAGATTCGTTTTTGACATGTTTATTTCAAAATACAGGTGCGTGTGTGTGAATGAATGACACGAAATGTTGTAACTGATTTTTTGTCTAGAGATACGGGACCGTATGAGAGCCAAATGTGTGTAATTCACAGAACTAAAGTGAACAAATTAATGTGTGAAACATGCGACTATCACCAAATATTTTGCATTTTGTTCAATGGGTTGCATTTCACACGTGACTATTTCCAGTTATCGTGTATTTGATTTGTTTGTATGTTTGTGTCACGAGTTGGGTGAGGTATGTTTCCAAATGCTGAAAGATCATATCATGAGAATGAGAATATTTCGAAAGTAAACAATGAAAATATCTGAAATTGAGTGGCTGACAACAAACAACTAAATCAGGGTGTGTAACAAGATTGACCAAGTGGAGACAACTCACCAAGGGAGAATCAAGAATAAATAAATTTACAAATTTATTTACAACAAGATGAATATATATACAAATGAATACAAATGACAAAGTAAAATTATCCAAGTTTTAAATCATGTTTAAAATGAAGTTTACTACGTAAGATAAAACTGTTCGGTTTTAATCAGACTGAATATCTGATATCTGTATTTATGATATATGTATACTATATCACCCGTTATCTTATCTCTCTTCTTCCGGTACAGTTCCCGGCACTAACACTTCATTCCGGCGTTATATTGCAATCCCGTTCTTAGCGGTTGCTCTTCGTCCCGGTACCACACATACTTTCGGTGACGTAATCCACACGCGACGCCCGCACGATCCTCTCCGGCGATGGCCCAAGTCCCGGTATTAACATCCGGTGACGTTATCTGCGTAGCTATCTGCGTAACCAGGCCCTCTTGCCTAGCGTCTCTGTGACTACCGTCTGGTCTGTCGCCCAAATGGCGTCCTATGACGGCGTTCCCAACCTACGACCCCGTAGACCACGCTCCCGACAATACGCTGTACATGCTCTACGCTCCTAGCGTATACGGCTACAAAATACATACCCAGTCTTACAATGTTATCACAACATGTATTTTATAATAGCTCTAAGGTATCACCATACCTAATACTGATTGCAAAGAAATCTTTTTTCAGAATGAATAAACTCGAATTATAAACCTTGTTCAAATATACATTATGCTAAACTTTAACAAAACGTGTGAAACAATTACAGATGTGATTTATCGACAATGAAATCTCACATTTCTAGAAGTAACGCAAAACTTACAACAAAATAATTCAAAATAATTCAACCATAGACTGAATGAATAATTGGTTTTACATCCCGTTAACACATTATAGGCTATAATGGTACAGCGACCTCAGAGTGATGAATAATAATGACAATATGAAAACCAACCTCAGAGAGATTTATAATAATAATAAACAATAACCGTTTATGCAATAATGTAATGACAGTTAGAAACCTCCGTAGAAAAAGTACATACAATCTGAATCGCGTATTCCCTTTACTATTTACAGAACAACTGGCATTATCAATAATGTAAATATATGCCCCGATAATCTTATCAGACAATAATTTGCTAAAATATTCTGACGTTTGAAAACGTACAAGAATTAAAGACAATATCCTGCTAACTATCTTAGCTTTTACCGGCAGATATTTACTTCAGAACAACAATTTAAATCTGACAATAATTTACAACAAATGAAATAGATTTGACTTACCCTTTACCGTAATGATATTGGCCATTGACTACTCTGGATAATGGCTTGCGATCCTGTCACAAGTTCTTACGATTTCGACACCCATATATACAGTCTCTACACGGATACTTGGTGAAACACGCCATCCATGTAAATGTCATGTTACACGGACTGCACGTAGTGTCGTAATAAGAATTCTATACATTTATTCGGCCCGTACTGGTAAATACTGGCAAATTTACTCATAATACACAGCTCGTAACATCATAACTTTCTTAATAGTTGATGGATTTTGATGAAATAAACGCCAAAACAACTTATTCTTTATCAATAGAATAAATCTAGTAAAATATCATTATAAGATATAGGCATCGATTGAAAGTGATGCGCTTGGCAAAAATATATCAAAATTCCTATGAGGCCCCGACAAACACAGTTAAAAACTCTTAAGTAAATATGCACTCATTTTGTTACAGGGTGATATTCTTCTCTTTGGTGAGTTTTATGCATGAATGTCATGTGGTATAACAAAAGGAAAAAAAGAAAAAAAAAATGGTTTCCGGTCAATAACTTCAGTTTCGGAATAAAAAATTGAAACGGAAGTTGGTGTTTAGGTAGGTTATATGGCAAGAAATAATGAAACGAACGTTGCAGGTACACATGTAGCTAATGAAAATCCTGGTTTAAGTTGAATTTTCAACTTTCTTGTTCGTTCAATAAAAGCAAGTGTTCGATTAGCAGACTTAGCTAAGTTATCTTCACGCGTATTCCAGCTCATGTCAGTTACTCATATTAACACTAAGGTAGTTTGCATGCTCTGTTTACTGAACTACATGTCCATGTAGAGTATCTAGGAGGATTTGATTGATTCCTGGACTGTTATATTAAGGACTAGGCACTCCTAGGAATAAGCCCCTTGAACTAGCTCAATCTGAGCTGATGCTTATAAGCAGGGCAAATTAGCCAGTGCAGTAATAAAGTCATAAATCGCATTATGCCGCAGTGAACACATGCGGCTTCATGTGTGGTTATATTGACCCTCTATTGACAGATGTTGCTTGTTTCATCAAAACTGTCCAAAAGAAAATGTGTTTTGTTGGATAAATCCATGTTGTGTATAAAGATCAACAATTATTAAAAAGAAAAAATGCTTTGTGTTTGATTGCACATGTACAATAAATAAACAGCTTATATTTAAAAGGTTTATTGATTTTTATGACTATATACTGATGTCGGTGTTCTTAATCCATGTACTATTTTCACTATTGAATTATGATTTGAAAATGGATAATTACTTAACACTCGGATATTGTATAGGAATATAGCTACGCTTTCTGACTAAATGTTTTATACTTCCTTTCATGTCGCTGTGGTGATTTTAAGATCAATTTAAGATTTGACCCTGTGAAATAAATACTTGAAAACCAGCTGAAAACGAATCATCCTGATATAAGTAACACCAGAGTTATGCACATAAAGCATCCATTTCTGAACCTTTTCAATGTATTTTAATTTAATTATGCAAGCAATTTTAAAGTCACAGTAATTTGGATTAATAATTTGAGTTGCTAATGTTATTGCTTGATAAATACTTCAATATACTCTCGTGTCCCTTTAGTATATGTTTCGTCTTCCTCTCACAGTTGTGTTAAATGTTAAAATTAATGTGTTAGCTCATTATTTCTGCAAAACACGTGTTTTTCTTTATCCCTAGGAGACAAGGAAGCAGTAAGACCCTATTACCAGACCTGATCAAGACGGTGACACCTGTGAACTTTGAAAAATTTACGTGGGAGACATACTCTGGGTGGCAAAGGAGGAAAATAGACCAATCCCAGGTAATAGGGTGCTTCAAGGAAGATTATATTAGCGCAAATAACCCTGTGTATTATACTTAACAACTATTAATGATAATGATTTGTACATCAGAAGGTAAATTCAGCCATACTTCGAGCGCAGGAAGCTACTATCCTTCAGTATGAAAGGGGAAAAAACGCCACTAATGCATAATTTATTAAGAGCCTCAAGAAAGATTTGTTCAGTGTATGTACAGTTCAAATTTATCAAACTAAATATATTTATATCTTCATACATCACATTCAGTCATATACTGTTATGTGGTCTTAGTTTTGATTTACACATAATTTGGTTAGCCTTTTTTTACAGGTAAACTATTTATTGACAATTTGGGACAGTAATGATAACCAATCCTCTGAGTGGTTTTGAAGGCTTTTAACAATCAGGTTTAAAATAGTCTTCAAACTAAAAATAAGGAGCTGGCATGGCACAGTGAATAGCATGGTGGAAGACGGTGTGTCCAAGCCTTTTGAAATAACATAGAAATATGTGTCCTTGCATCTTAGTAGGTTGACTCTGAGTAATCTAATATAAGCTATTGATGAGCTGTAAAACAAGACGTCCCCTAACAGTAAAACCGGTGGGGTACTGTAGGATAACTATGTTTTGCTTATTCCAGACACTTCATCCATATTTGTAATGGGTCTTTTACTTTGAACCGTTTCAGGTATTTAGTCTGTATTTACTGTGAAGCTGTTTGGTATCTAACGGTATGTCTGGTTTGACTTCGAAAAAATAATGAAAAAGAGTTATATCCCTTTCTACTACCATAACTACTTTCACCATGACATATAAGATAATGTTGTTGTTGTTTATTTTCGCGTTAGATCCTATAATCTTCACTCTTGATATATACATACGTATATATTAACAGAGCCAGTCCGTGGCCGAGAGATTAACGACGTTGTGTTGCAAACTTTCTCGCCTTTCACCGCTGCGGGTTCGAATATCACTGTGATCTCGACCTGTGAAAGTGTCGATTCTGACGGATGGCAAGAGGTGTACAGTACTGGTTCTACCCAGGAACAGTGGTTGGTCTGCCTCCACCACAAAAAGATTTCACCTTCATATATAACCTTTTATGTGTAGAAAATGGCAAAACACCATAAAAACTAACAAATATTGACAACCACTACAAAATGTAAACATTCCCTTTTCCAACCTGATAGGACATAATTAAGCTGTTCAATGGTTGTAAAATACCGTTCATTATTATACCCATGTTTTTGAAAAACAAACAGGGTATATTAAAATCGCCCCCGTTTGTCCGTCTCTCCGTTACCATATCTCCTCCTAAGCATCTAAACGGAATTTAAGCAAACTTAGGATATAACTTCACTATATGAGGACGGCGTGCAAGAGCATCATTTTTTTGTTGGCTTCGCACCCAGGGGCCCTCAGGGGGGTCAAAAGGTTCAATACACTACAAATTCAGTTACACTGTCATTTTCCATATTTTTGCACATAACTTGGTATATGTAATCGTCTATGAAAGATAAGCAACATATCAAATGATTTTCTTCTGTCAAACGCGGACGTCTGCCCAGTGGGTGAGTGAGTGGAGTGGGGTTTTTGTTTTGTTTTGTCAATATGTCGCAAATGGAATGTTATGTTGATGGGATTATACTGCGTTTTTTTTACCTCCGATGTCGTCCGTGGGTTCCAGGGAAATTGTGGAAGTCTGATAATATGAGACGTTATCATGATCGAGCAATAAACCTCAACTGACGTATGCCTGCCAGAATTCCCCCAATGTGGTAATAATTAGCCTGTATGACCATTAGATTAGTAACAGGTCCTTATTTCGAAACTTGCAAAATCGCCAGAAGAGAGGCTTATTCCTAGAAGTGTGGGTACTTTATTACTTGGATTAAAATCCATCTCACATGATGCAAATAGCTGTATCAGCTGCGAATAATCTTACCTGTTAAGTGATGTTCACTGGTAGGTCATTTATTACATTAACAAGAGAAGCAGCCCCAAACCAAACACGTTGGCTAAACCTGAGGTGACTGGTACCTTCGGTTTACCTTCATACAGAAACTGACATACATAATCGCGAATATTTTGGCAAACTATATTTTGACACATAGCCCCGAACCACCACCACAACAAACATGTGCTTACATATATATTTCCTGAAATTATACTGAACATTACAATTACAAGGCATAGAGAAAAATAGCTATTTTGTTTTGTCAGCTGCGTAGCATGACAGACACTTAGGGGTCACTTTTTCTGTTATCCATCGCCATTGTCAGTCGTCCATCACACTTTAACCAGGTACCTGCATCGTAACTTTGGCCATAACTTGAAAAATATTATATATGTTTATAAAACTTCACACACATCTTCATTTCACCTCAAGGAATGTAGTTTAACATTTTTAATAACACCGACTTTCATTTTGGAAGAGTTATGCCCCTTTTCATAAAACTTTAACTTGCAACCTAAGCTCAAAACTTGCCATAACTTAAAAAAATATTTGACCCATGTTCATGAATCTTTACACACATATTCGTCTTACAGCAATAACTAGGGCTGCAATGATTAATCGCGATACGATTATATCGCGATACTATCTCTTACGATACACATGTATCGCGTCGAATTGAGGGGTCTGTATCGAGATACGGTAATTATACACTAATAATCATAAACTTGCTTTTATTGACAAAAATAATCTCACAAATAATTGTAGAGGTTATATTTATTATGCTTTTATGTTATTTGAGGTTGTTTAAAGGATTATTAAAGCCGCAGAGTCTCTTATTAATTCGACTTCTACTTTGTAGGCGTGTCCTTATTTGTAACTTCATGTTCACCAGCTCATGTCGAAATCGAGTATTTAAGAGAGAAAATATAGCGCAGCAAATCATCGACCAGTGCACATCGTATTTGATTTCAAGTCAGGTGCTCTACCCACTGAACTATAACGCTACTTGATAAAATAGTGTACAAACTACAATTTATTATGAAGACAACTCAAAATGTATAGTCCATCTTGTCGCACGTGTAAGTTAACATTGCCTGGTGTAATACTGTATGTTATCAATATGAAACTAATACATCGCCTCAAAACAACCATATCTCGACTTGTTGACTGTCCTCTTTGAATGCTACTTTTCTTGTCCAATTTTTTTATATTTCTTTGTTATTTAGCGCTTGATGAGTATGTGCACGAGCTAGTTATTACGTAATGCCTATTTAGTGTTAACAATGCTACAACATACCAATATAGCCGTAGTCTAGTGATTCAGCGTACATCCTTCAAAACTTAAAAGTGCTGTGCTTCACTATTTTTATGACATATTCTGAAGTCGTATATTTATTGATGTTACCTGTACGGAGCCTAAATACAAATGTGAAATTTTACGAATTGATTTCTGCTTATATACCGACTTTTTCGGTATTGGTCGATTTGAAACTACTTAACACGTAACTCATTCATATTCATGAGTTATTACCAGTTCAAATAGGGACTGTGTACCTTTAATGTAAGGAGCTGCTGTATATACGCCTCATACGCTAGTATTTTGACTTATTTTGTGAAACTGTGTATCGCAATACATATCATATCCCCAATCAAGTATCGCCATACGTATCGTATCATCAGCATATTGTACCGTTGCAATAACTACTTTTGGTTATGTCCTTTTTCATAAAACTTTAAACCTAACCAACTAAGCTCATAACTGACCATATCTTGAAAAGTATTTGACCTATGTTCATGAATCTTAACACACGTCTTCATCTCACCAAAAGAAATTTCATTACACATGTCCAATAACAACTCTGACTTTCATTTTATGCAGAGTTAAGGTATGAACCTTTTTCGTAAAACTTTAACCTGCAACCCAACCTGGCTTATAACTTGGGGAAATGTTGACTTATGGTCATAAAGCTTTTTACAGTTTCCCTTTATCAAATATTCAGTGCCATTGACATCTCCAATTCTCTGACTTCCATTTTGGTGGAGTTTTTGGCCCTTTTCATATGTATGTATATGTACACTGTTCTTACCCATGGCCATAAAACTATAGATTTCCACCTTATCAATTATCCCATGCAGAGTTATGCCATTTTTCATAAACTTTAACAATTTAAAATAAAAATCTGCTCCAATTCATAAAGGACTGCACCGCACCCCCTGTTTTCAGATTTTATAATAATAGTATACCTGATGAAATAAGCGCACGACGGGCAACACAAGTGTTCCCTAGAATACCCTTCTAGTTCATAAAACTGTACGAATAGCAAAATATTTGCCAAACATGATACACATAAAAAGCTATTGCAATCTAATTGTTATGTTTGTGATATCATACCTTGCATTGACCCATGGTCATACAACTTTATACATTTCCACCTTATCAATTATCACATGCAGAGTTATGCCACTTTTCATAAACTTTAACAATTCAAAAACTATCTGCTCCGTAATTTATAAGGATTGCACCCCCTCTTATCAGACTTTTTAGTAAGATTATACCTGGTGGAATAAGAACACGTCAGGCGACACATGTGTTCCCTGGAACACCCTTCTAGTTCATTAAACTGCGCGACCAGCAAAATATTTACCAAAAATGATAAATATAACAAGAAAAATCACTGTTACTGATAAATGCCCCCGAAGTGTCCTTTGACCTCTAAGTATGACCTTGACCTTGGACCTGGATTTTGTGCACGTCACGTCGTTTGGTTGTGGTCAGCACTTGTGCAAAGTTATTTGAAAATCCCTCCAGGCATGCAAAGTTATTGACCGGACACGACTTGACCTTTGACCTCGAAGTGTGACCTTGACTTTGGGGCCACAAACCTAGATTTTGTGCGCGACACATCGTCTTGTGGTGAGCACGCGTGCCAAGTTAATTGAAAATCCGTCCATGCATGCCAGAGTTATTGACCGGACACAATTTGACTTTTGACCTCCAAGTGTGACCTTGAAGACCTGGGTTTTGCGCGCGACACATCGTCTTGTTATGGTGATCACTTGTGCCAAGTTATTTGAACAAAAATCCCTGCAGGAGTTGTGACGTTACGGTCCGGACACGAAATTGCGTACCTGTTTTTGACCTATGAACTTCAAGTGTGACCTTGACCTTTGAGGTACGGACCTGTGTTTTGCGCGCGATACATCGTCTTGTTATGGTGATCATTTGGCACAAGTTATTTAAAAAAATCCTGCAGGGGTTGTGACGTTACGGTCCGGACACGAAATTGCGTACCTGTTTTTGACCTATGAACCTCAAGTGTGACCTTGACCTTTGAGGTACGGACATGGGTTTTGCGCGCGACACATCGTCTTGTTATGATGATCACTTGTGCCAAGTTATTTAAAAATCCATGGTCCGGACACGAACTGCGGAATGAGGGACAGACAGACGGCAGACTATGAATTTCAAGTGTGACCTTGACCTTTGAGGTACGGACCTAGGTCTTGCGCGCGTCATATCGTCTAATTAAGGTGATCACTTACGACAAGTTATTTAAAAATCCATGTAGGGGTTTTGAAGGTACGGTCCGGACACGAACTGCGGAATGACGGACAGAATCCGGATGGTGCGAATTTTTCGGGGGCATAAAAAGATATTGCAATCTCACTATTATGTTTGTGATGTCATACCTTGCCTTTCATTCGTCTTTGTAATTATTGATTGTTTCTGTGCATGTGTTGGTTAACCGACTTTGTTTATAGACTGTTGATGAACATAAAATCAGTTTACAAGGAACTCAAAATGCATGCATAATAAATTTATTGTATTTCAGGTGTGCTTCATGTTCACCAGTGACAGATAAAGAGTCCAAACAAATCTACATGGGCAATATATTCCAACCACATGGACACATAAGGTATTCCAACCACATAGAGACATACAAGATATTCAGCGATAGAGATTTTATGAGATATATTCCCACCGTAAAAGCACACAAGATACTTTATGAATGAAGATATTCCTACTACAGAGATATTTCAACCATATCTATAGATAGAGACAAGATATATTCAAACCTCATAATTATATAAACGTGTGATATTCTAGCAACACATATATTCTAACGGCATGGAGATGTGAGATAACCACATGGAGATGTGACTTAGTACAACCATGCAGAGACCAGACATATTCGAACCACATAGATACATTTGATATTCTTGTGACGTTCTAACAATGTTGAATATACATGTGATATTCCAGCCAGATACCTCTAGATTTGCGGTATTCCAAGCACGTAGTCTAGAGACATGATATGTTCCAGCATTATAGCAAAAGAAGTGATAGTCGTGCCACAAGAGAACAGAATGATATTCCAAGCACACAGATGCCTGCAGTATTCTAACCACATATAACCACGATATGTTCCAACTACATACATACCTGTAATAAGCCAACTATATAGAGACTTGGTAATACAATTGTATTGTATGAAGGCAAGAGTTATTTGGACCGCATAGAGATCTGATATATTACAACCAAATGGGGACATAGTAAATTCCAACCGCATAAAGAAATGAGATATACAACCACATGTAGACAAGAAAGAAATATTCCAACCACAGAGAGTTGAGATAAGCCACCAGCATAGACATGATACTATATTTCCATTACATCCAGACAATATGGGTTAATCAAACCACATAGTAACCCAATGTATTCACAACCACATGGAGACTGCTATTCCAACCACATATTCCAACCACATTGGATACCAGAGATATTCAAACCACAGAGACGCCACCAGCATAGCGACATGATAATATATTCCCAATACATGGATAAAATGTGGGTTATTCGAACCACATATAGAGACAGATATTCCAACCACATATTCCACTCACATAGAGATGAGAGATATTTTTTAACCACAGAGGCTTGAGAGAAGCTACCAGCACATAGACTTGATCATAACAAACTCGGAACTGCCAAGCGCAATGTTTCTCATTCACAAGCACAACCAACATTACATCACGCTACGTCATCTGTATCGAAGACTACACCAGGAAATTGGCAAATTGGTAATGCGAATAATTCAGGTTAAAATCATACATAATCTGATTAAAAATGTAATAAATAGATTATTTAACTGTTATGATCGATTATATGGAAATCCTTCACTCGATTGTAGGCATTTTTCACTCGCTTACGCTCGTTCGTGAAAAGAACCACACACCTATCATCTCGTGAAGATTTCCCTGTAGTCGATCCCAGCAGTTAAATAATCTCTATATAATTATGTAGCTGTTGTGTTGTTAATTTTTTTTCTTAAGTGAAACTGGCAATGTATGCATGTAATTGCTTAAATATCCTTCAGATGACACTTAAAATGGATCATAGCCTCATGTAAACAGAAACTCAAAGATTTATTTATAAATTCATGGTACGAAACATTACAAAATTCTAGTATTGCTTATAATTATATTTAAAAGGTCCTTTCGGTTCGAAAATCAAAGGAAATGTTTGATAAAATTTTAGAAAAGAAACAGCAAGTTACCAGTTGAAACTGGTCGATGGAATAAGATCCCTTTCAATCAAAGAGTGTGTCCTCTATGCTCCTCAGAAATAGGAGATGAATTTCATTACCTTTTCAATTGCATTTGCTTCAAAGAAATTCGAATTGAATTGAATTGGGGTTTTAAGGCACACCAACACATGAAAAGATTATATGGCGCCTAAAAGGCATGAACATCCTAGGCTCATCTTCCATGTACATCGAGAGAAAATATGGAAAATGGGCCTAGAACCTTCTCACCCTGAACTGCAGAGTTGCTGCAAATTCTATCGTAGAAACTCCATTACGCTGGAGCCACGTTATTGTTTTTCTGCCACTGCTCTTTTGATGCGAGCGAGATAGCACCTGAAACAATGCAGGGATCATGATGAAGACCTTTAATGAACATGAACAAAAAATGATAAAATGAACATGAATTTGGGGGGATTCTACCCCTCTGCCTATCCCTCCAAAGGGATCTGCAGTGGCCCTATTCTTTGCCCCGTGACCAAACGGGGCCCCCGAGAACCACATGGGGCTCGAAAACAGTATCTAAAACCATCAAATTATGCAAGACCAATTGTTTATAAGTATGAACAATTAATGTATAGTAAAACTATATAATTTTAAAAAACCTGAGTAACTTTATTGCCCAGATTTTATTTAAAGTAGCTTAACTCTCCCTTCAATTAAGGGAAACAAAAACAACAAGTTTAATATTTATCATATGTATTAGTTAGCACATGTGACTATGTTAATAAATCTTACAGCTCTCGCCGTCGAAGCGTTCACCATCACCATTTTTAATTAAAGTTGTGTATGTTTATAAGTAACAATTACGAAGTGAAGGTCAATGTCATTGATGACGAAATGCATAATATGCACATATAATGTTCATATGCATTCCTATTGAAGCATGTTTGTATAGTATCACTATATTGTGTACCCTCATGTTGCCATTTATGCCATTTATGTAAAAAATATATATTTAAGAACAAGTCATTCTAACAATGTTAAACACAAACTTAATACCAAATTACCAAGCGTGGTTGGTTTAAAGACTGTTTTATATAATAATTACATTCACAAATATGGACAATAAGATTTATTAAGAAATGTAAATATCTACACGTGCATATTAATCGCCTGTATGGACCCGTCGTTCCTGCTTACTGGATGTAATATACACTTCTTTATTCAAAATAAAGTCTTTTTTAAAAGATATCACTCTTGTTTTCTGACGTGAGCTTCCATATGCTTTTTGAGGTGCCCTCTTATTGAAAATGACTTGTCACACAATGTACACTTAAATGGTTTCTCAGCTGTATGTATGCGCATGTGTTTATGTAAATACGATGATGTAGAAAACCCTTTGTTACACACATGACACTTAAATTTTCGTTCGCCAGTGTGGACACAACTGTGCTCGTTGATGGAATCTTTTCGTGTAAACGATTTGTCACATTCTGTACATGAATATGGTTTCTCGCCAGTATGACGTAATATATGTCGATTTAAATCTGATAAAGCTGTAAACCTTTCCCCACAAACGTGACACATACACCGTTTTTCGCCAGTGTGAACGAGCATATGCCTTTTTACGTGACCACTTTGTGAAAATGACTTTTCACATACTGCACACTTAAATGGTTTCTCGCCAGTAAGGTTCCCGCCAGTATGTTTCCGCATGTGTTTACGTAAACATGATGCTGTACTTAACATTTTCTCACAAATCTCGCATTTAAATAGTCGTTCCCTAGTGTGGACGACCATGTGTTCCTTGACACGTTGTCGTCGTGAAAATGACTTGTCACATTCCTTACACTTAAATGGTTTCTCACCAGTATGTACATGCATATGTGCAACTAAATGTGCCATTGTACTAAACAATTTCTCACATTCCTTGCATTTAAACCTCTTCTTTCCAGTATGCACAATCATATGCGTCTTGAGAGCCCCTCCTTCTGTAAATGGCATGTCACATACTGTACATTTAAATGGCTTTTCACCCGTATGTATTCGCATATGTTTAATTAAATTGGATGACGTGGTAGACACTTTCTCACACACTTCACATTTAAATATCCTCTTGCCATTGTGGACTATCTGATGTTTCTTAAGATCTTTCAATTGTGCAAATGCCAAATCACACTGTGTACACTCAAACGATTCGCTGTCAGTCGGCAACGACATGATGTGCTTTACTGAGTGTCTAAATACAACTTGGACGAAATGACGTCAGTGTGAATTCACATTCAATCAGATTACAAACATTAAATTACATTTTGTACTGTACATCTTTTTTAAAAACAATTGTGCTGCGGAATGGATAGTTTAGTAAATTAAAACCGTTTTTAACAACAGACGAACACTTCTTTTGTTTTGCTTTTTTCAACACTTCTTTAAAATGATTATGAAGGCGTGACCATCTAAACTTGCTGTTATGACTAAACTGGCACCTGCTTGCTTTTATGGGTAAACCTGGCACCCACTTGCTGTTATGGCTAAACCTGGCACCCGCTTGCTGTTATGGCTAAATCTGGCACCCGCTTGCTGTTATGGATAAACCTGGCACCCACATGCTGTTATGGCTAAACCCTGGCACCCGCTTGCTATTATGGCTAAATCCTGGCACCCGCTTTCTGTTATGGCTAAACCTGGCACCCGCTTGCTGTTATGGCTAAACCTGGCACCCGCTATCTGTTATGGGTATCACACACACCGTTTTCCTGGTCTGGTGAATTAAATATCATATGAACTGTAACATTTGGCTGCTTTTATGATTATCCATTGTGTAGTGGTTTCATGTATTATCGCCAGGGCGGTATTCATGCTCTGGTGTATTGCTTCAGCCCTAGAAAAGAAAGAATAGAAGTGTCAAATAGCATATAGATGAGGATGTGAACGATTTGATGTGAGTTAAATTGATGTTTTACGTCATTTTTAGTGCGTGTTAGGCCATATGTGTCGATTATTTGTGGTAGAGGCAGACCGACCTATTTTTTCTGGATATAACCAGTACTGTATTCATTCCGCCATCCGTAAAAATACACACTTTTTCACTTAACAAGTCGAGCTCCCAGTGGAGGTGTGAATAAACAAATGCTGTAAATTATCCATTATTTTCTTTGGATGTTTAATTTTTAGATACGTAAGATAATTATTTGTAGAGCCGTCTACATGTAAAACATGAATCCTTAGACTAGTGTATACGGTATACAACGGCTAGATCCAGCAAAAATACACCGGTTCTCGGAAAGAGCATGTATCGAAAAAGTACATGCCTCTTTTTGTACATTTTTAGAGCACATTAGTCATTTCAATAATATTTAACTGGAAAACAATCACCAATTTTCAACGTTTTTTTAATGATTTGGTGTTGTGCTCCTTTAATCTTTTTTTCCCCCGTAAACTTGTCTATTAGTAATGAATATACAGAAAACAATGAAACATGTTACTTGATGAAAATTGGAATCTTATGATGCTATTTGGAATAGTTGTTACTTTTTTGTAATTTAACTAACTACAGACAAATGGCATGTGAAAAATCAGAGACGAAATTACGTCTCTGACGCATTTACGTCTCTGTTACGTAAGTGAGAAAGGGTCGATTCTTACGGATAGCGGGAAATATTTAGTACTGATTCTACCCAGGAATAAGTGGGTGGTCTGTCCCACCACTAAAATCTCGACTGTCATACATAGCTTTGAAACTGTGCTGAAATATGACTTCAACACCAAACAAACTATTGCGTTCCTGTTGAGAGTAAATGTATTATACATATTACCAGGGCTCTATATGACGATTTGTATCCCAGATTTGACATATGTTGTCTTTTACCCAGACAGATATTGCAGTCATGAATATCGATCAATGTTTCTTTCACATGTTTTTAAGTTGATATTGTCAATACCATCTTATTCATTCATCATCAATGCATGGTCATGCGTTTTCGTCATCGTTGTGACGTACAAGATCCGGGTTATAAAGCTTTTTTCTGAAAACAATAGTTTGTTTGTCGACACATGTTAAACCATTTTGTCTTAACCAGCAGAATATTGTTTCTCTTAATGGTCAGGGTTATTTAAACCAATAGGTACAATGCTTCCCTGTCGGCTCTCTTGATGTTAACAGGGCTCCAGATAAGCTTTCATATCAAAGAGTATCAAAGCTTCTAAATAAATCTACAATGCCTCCTTGTCGGCTCAAGATTAGCTTTCATGTCAAAGAGTATCAAACCTCCTAAATAAATCTGCAATGTTTCCTTGTCGGCTACAGATTAACTTTCATGTCAAAGAGTATCAAAGCTCCTAAATGAATCTGCACTGCTTCCTTGTCGGCTACAGATTAACTTTCATGTCAAAGAGTATCAAACCTCCTAAATGAATCTGCAATGCTTCCTTGTCGGCTACAGATTAGCTTTCATGTCAAAGAGTATCAAACCTCCTAAATAAATCTGCAATGTTTCCTTGTCGGCTCCAGATTAGCTTTCATGTCAAAGAGTATCAAACCTCCTAAATAAATCTGCAATGTTTCCTTGTCGGCTCCAGATTAGCTTTCATGTCAAAGAGTATCAAACCTCCTAAATAAATATGCACTGCTTCCTTGTCGGCTACAGATTAACTTTCATGTCGAAGAGTATCAAACCTCCTAAATAAATCTGCGCTGCTTCCTTGTCGGCTACAGATTAACTTTCACGTCAAAGAGTATCAAACCTCCTAAATAAATCTGCACTGCTTCCTTGTCGGCTACAGATTAGCTTTCATGTCAAAGAGTATCAAACCTCCTAAATAAATCTACAATGCTTCCTTGTCGGCTCCAGATTAGCTTTCATGTCAAAGAGTATCAAACCTCCTAAATAAATCTGCAATGATTCCTTGTCGGCTCCAGATTAGCTTTCATGTCAAAGAGTATCAAACCTCCTAAATAAATCTGCAATGCTTCCTTGTCGGCTCTGGATAGGCTTTCATATCAACGGGTATCAAACCTCCTAAATAAATCTGCAATGCTTCCTTGTCGTCTCCAGATTAGCTTTAATGTCAAAGGGCATCAAACCTCCTAAATAAATCTGCAATGCTTCCTTGTCGGCTCCAGATTAGCTTTCATGTCAAAGAGTTTCAAACCTCCTAAATAAATCTGCAATGCTACCTTGTCGGCTCTGGATAGGCTTTCATATCAACGGGTATCAAACCTCCTAAATAAATATGCAATGCTACCTTGTCGGCTCTGGATAGGCTTTCATATCAACGGGTATCAAACCTCCTAAATTAATCTGCAATGTTTCCTTGTCGGCTCCAGATAAACATTCATGTCAAAGAGTATCAAACCTCCTAAATAAATCTGCAATGCTTCCTTGTCGGCTCCAGATTAGCTTTCATGTCAAAGGGCATCAAACCTCCTAAATAAATCTGCAATGCTTCCTTGTCGGCTCCAGATTAGCTTTCATGTCAAAGAGTATCAAACCTCCTAAATAAATCTGCAATGCTACATTGTCGGCTCTGGATAGGCTTTCATATCAACGGGTATCAAACCTCCTAAATACATATGCAATGCTACCTTGTCGGCTCTGGATAGGCTTTCATATCAACGGGTATCAAACCTCCTAAATAAATCTGCAATGTTTCCTTGTCGGCTCCAGATAAACATTCATGTCAAAGAGTATCAAACCTCCTAAATAAATCTGCAATGCTACCTTGTCGGCTCTGGATAGGCTTTCATATCAACGGGTATCAAACCTCCTAAATAAATCTGCACTGCTTCCTTGTCGGCTACAGATTAACTTTCATGTCAAAGAGTATCAAACCTCCTAAATAAATATGCACTGCTTCCTTGTCGGCTACAGATTAGCTTTCATGTCAAAGAGTATCAAACCTCCTAAATAAATCTGCAATGCTTCCTTGTCGGCTCCAGATAAACATTCATGTCAAAGAGTATCAAACCTCCTAAATAAATCTACAATGCTTCCTTGTCGGCTCCAGGTTAGCTTTCATGTCAAAGGGTATCAAACCTACTACATAAATATACAATGCTTCCTTGTCGGCTCCAGGTAAGCTTTCATGTCAAAGGGTATCAAACCTCCTACATAAATATACAATGCGTCCTTGTCGGCTCCAGATAAACTTTCATGTCAAAGAGTATCAAACCTCCTAAAAAAATCTACAATGCTTCCTTGTCGGCTCCAGATAAACTTTCATGTCAAAGAGTATCAAACCTCCTAAATAAATCTACAATGCTTCCTTGTCAGCTCTAGATTAACTTTCAAATCAAAGAGTATCAAACCTCCTAAATAAATCTGCAAAGCTTCCTTGTCGGCTCCAGATAAACTTTCATGTCAAAGAGTATTAAACCTCCTAAATAAATCTACAATGCGTCCTTGTCGGCTCTAGATTAACTTTCAAATCAAAGAGTATCAAACCTCCTAAATAAATATACAATGCTTCCTTGTCGGCTCTAGATAAGCTTTCATATCAACGGGTATCAAACCTCCTAAATAAATCTGCAATGTTTCCTTGTCGTGTCCAGATTAACCAGATGATGTTTTTTCAACAATCTACACGTACTATGCGCGTATACTATACTCAGTTGCAAAAGAAAGTGTACACTTGGAAAATTTAACTTTACCCCCCTATCCTCTTGATCAAGCGACAGTCCCTTAATGATTCAACCTATTGAAAGACAAATAACAACATGATATTGGCAATAGAATGATAAAACGTTTGGTACCAAGCATGACATATATAATTTGGAATTTATACAATTAATTCTAAAAAAAAAACTCAGTGCACACTTTCTTTCTTTAGTTTTCTAGATAGCGTTCAGGCGTTCTTAAACTGACTGAAACTTAAATTGGGTTAAACTAGTCTTTCACACTATTCTCACTATTCTATCTTTCTTTCTTTCTCTATTATGTTATCTTTTTATATTTTATTTACTTATTCAGCATTTTTCTATCTCAATGTATTTGCCATTGTATTGTATTACACTCAGCCATATACATTCGCAATTGGCAATAACATATGTTTAAATCTAACGGAATCAAAATCAGGTGAGCAGAGAAGTTTCTAGATAGGCCAATTCTCCATGTTGTAACTGGAGTGCCAGGCATTGGCGCCACATTTATAATCGTTCAGTGTCGGTGGCGCAACATCAACACTAAATTACCCAATTAAACTCATTCAAAATCTATGGTAAATTCAAAATTTAGAACTGAACACCGCTGTAATATTATAATTTGATTGATACGATACCTTTAGCAAGAATAAGAACATTTCTATAAAAATGAATGATTGTTCTAGAAAAATCCAGAGGCTGACTGATGTGATCTTATATGGCCAACCTTTAAATCTCGTCGCAATCAAGCGAGCCTTTTATTCTTTTACACAATACACAACGACCTGGTCATAATAGATAAAGAAAAATACCCCCCAAAACCCACCTCCAGAAGATTTGTTTGTTTGATTGTTTGTTTGTATGGTGTTTTATGTCATTTTAACCCCTGTAAGGTTATATATGACGGTTGACTATGTTTGTGGTGGAGGCAGACCACCAACTTTTCCTGGGTAGAACCAGTACTGTACACCTCCCGCCATCCATAAGAACCTCCAAAAGAATGAGAGCGAAGAATCAGAAGAATGATTTGTATGATGTTTTTACGTCATTTTTCAAAATGATATATAGGGTCCTATAGAAACCACAGCGTCCGAACGCAATGGCATCGTAGGTCCGCACTGTACTGCAAACAAGAAACACTTGGAACGGTCAGTAGGCAATAAGGCCTACTGGTTAGCTTGAATCGATTTTATATGTGCACAATCCTCGCTATTATCCTGTATTCAGCGCCCAAATAGACAAGACAGTGTAAACAAAACTACATCCTATCAAAAGGAAATCTCTAACAATAAAGTCCACATCCAGAGAAACTAACTAAAGATACATACAAAATACTAAACATCTCAGGATGTATCCAGAATCGTACTGAACAACCATAGTAGTTGCAGCTAAAGAGAAAACCAATCTAGGGTACGACCAGAAAACCCGAGAGACGAAAGCTCATGCACCCACCTCCCTTAGTTTGGGTTTCAGTAGGTACAATCATAGAGTCCCAAGAGGTAGTCCAGTCATCGCACAAGTGACAAGTGAAGCGTAATGACTGACTCAACATATTTAAGGTTATATACGACGGTCGATTTTTTTGTGGTGGAGGCAGACCGCACATATTTCCTGGGTAGAACCAGCACTGTACACCTCCCGCCAACCGTAAGAATCGACACTGCCTCACTTACAAGTCGAGCTCCCAGTGGGATTCGAACCCGCAGCGGTGAGATGCGAAGGTTTACAACGCAACGTCGTTAACCATTCGGCCACGGCGACGCTTTCGAATGAGAGCGAATCATGAGTATCAATACATCAGACCAAGTGCCTGCATAGATGTATTTAGTAACCCATACTTCCCGAGAACAATTCCACCGTGGAATAATCTCAGCCCCGCAACTGTCTCCGCTGAGACCGTAGAGGGGTTCAAATCCCAAATTTAAGTATTAAGGCAGAGGTTAACAGTTAAACCTCTGACCTACTTCCTGTAAATAGTTTTAATCGGTGGCCCAGTCAGTAAACAAATATTCGTTTCTTTTTTTCCGTTTTTGATATCTGGATTCGAAACATACCCTTGCTAATTATAGATTTATCCGCCGAATGGCGAATAAACTGGTGTCCTGATTACTCTGCGGTATACAACAGGGTACCAGTTGGTTCCCCGATTAGTCTACGGTATGCAATAGAGTACCAGTTATATGACAAATAGGAAGCATTCATTTTTTAAATGTCAAATGTGTACGCTTTTTTAAATCATACTCCTCCTTTACTTATAGTTTGAAATGGCATTATTGTGTAGATTCGGCTACTGGTCTTGAATTTTAAGTAATGTTCATTTTGTTTGAAAATGTGTGTACTGAAATTGGATAAAAAGGACACATTTCTTCTTTAAAATGTGAAATGTATGCTGGCTTTGGATTAAAACTCCTCCTTCATTAATAAGCAATTTTCAAAAATAACAAATCAGTTATATTGGTATAATTGTTAAGAAGATGCGATAACTGGCATTTGAAATCAACAAATCGTTTATTTTGGTCTCAAATGTGTGTAATGAAAATGGTTTAACATATGAATGCGTTTTTCATTATCAAGCATATTTAAGCGTAATGTGCATATTATTTAAATCTAACTGCTTCTTTAGTAATGACATATATGATGTTCGCACTCATGAACTGATTATATTGGTTTTGCTATTTAGACTCATAAAACTTTTATTTAGGTCTCTAATTTGTGTACTGAAATTGGTAAAAAAACAAAACAGAACGTGTTATTTATTAAAAACGTGTCAATGTGTAACTATTTGATACCTTTTTGAAATCAACCATTTCGATTTATTTATGACATATGATGATGTTCAAACTTGCGGATTAATTATAGCATTTTTCCATATATATCTTGGCTCATTTTGAATTTAAAGAAAACTTAGCATACAAACACTTATCTTATCAAACGATGTTCGTAGAGATAGTATGATACTCACTTATCTCATGGTGTATGTAGGTCTATGATATATATACATATATATATATTTAACATGCCTCGGTATAATTTTGGGAAAGTACCAAACACTGGACATTCCTATGGAATATTAAATAAAATCACTTAAATAGACTTTAATAGATTTGTCTGACTGAAAACGGAAAACCTGGTCCGGGAATGCACTAACGTGCAGGAAATCACATTCACAAATCAACATTTGTCCGGGGTAGATCTCCTCAGACCCCGAAACGAAGAGATTTGCCTCGGTTAAATTTCAGGCCTGGCTACCTGGCCTTCGCGTTAACTTTGATAAAACACAGGTTGTTTGGATAGGGAAAAAAAAATACAGTAGTGATACAATAAAAACCAAATGGAAACTACATTGGGGAAATAGCGAATTTAAAGTTTTAGGCATAAAATTTAATGTAGACCTAAGTAAAATAAATAATATTAACTATAAAGAAAAGATAAATAGCATAAACAAATTAATAAAAATGTGGAAAAGGAGATATCTAACACCCCTTGGAAAAATAACAGTTATAAAAACATTATTATTACCTATATTAAATCACCTGTTCATTTCATTGCCTAATCCAGATAATAATATCATAAATGAAGTTAATAGAATTTTCTATGATTTTATATGGGAAGGAACAGCAAAAATAAAACAAACTGTTATCGTTAAACAGTATTTTGAAGGAGGTCTGAAAATGATCAATACTAAAGCTTTTATTAAATCATTGAAAGCAACATGGATTCGAAGATTACTTTGTAATGATGGAAACTGGACTAAAATAATAGATAAAGACATAAGCTTAGAAAACTTAATAAACTACGGAAGTTCTTTTACCGAACACATTATTACAAAAATAAGCAACACCTTTTGGATTGATGTCTTGTCATCTCATAACTCGTTATTGGAGTTAAATAAAATTAAATCTATAGAAGAACTTCTTCAAATACCTATATTTCATAACAAAGATATAACAATAGGAGGATTACCAATTAACAAAAAAATGTGGAATGATAAGGGGGTGTACTTTATAAATGACATTGTTTCTAACGAAGGTGAACTCTTAACAGAAACAGAATTTAAAAATAAATATAACATTAAAACGAACTTTGTAGAATTCAATGGAATAATCAAAGCCATTAAATCTTTTGCAATAAAAAATAAAATAAATATAGGAAGTAAAAAACTACAGAACCCTTTACTTCCAACATATATTCATATTTACCTTAAGGCAAAAAAAGGCTGTAAGGACTTTTATAACATACTTAATAATAATCACGAAAAACCAACTGCAATTGCTAAATGGGAACAAGTTTATAATATCTCAGAAGAAACTTGGAAAGATATATTCATGTCACCTTTCAAATATAATTATAGTTCCAATCTTCAATGGTTTCAAACTAGAATTAATCATAGAATATTACCAACAAAAAAATACTTATATAATATAAAAGCCATCCCTAGTCCAATATGCTCAACCTGCGATCAGGAGGAAACAATAACTCATTTACTTTGGACGTGCCCAATAACTAAATCTTTTTTACAAAAGGTACAGTCATGGCTTCGAAGGCATGACGTAAACATATCTTTTATAGAAGAACTATTTATATTTAATATTGGTGAAAAGCTTACACCAGAGGAGCTATTTATTATTTTAGAGATTAAATATTATATATTTTCAGCAAAAAAGCTAAATTCTCCTTTATCAGTTATTGCTCTTAGTAACAGACTGAAGTGTGCTTTTAAAGCTATTAAATATATTGCTACTAAAAATAATAAATTGTCGTCTTTTGAAAGAAGATGGCATAAATATAATAATATACTCGGTATCAAAACTTGAATTTGTGAGTCGCTCTAACAAGTTCTAATTCATACATCACTCCTTTTCCAAACAACCTGTGTATGTATCTCTGAACAACCTTCTGAACAATCCAAATCCATGACTTGGTACAGCTCTCTATCACATATTAAAAAATGCTGAATATTGACCAATCTAGGCCCTACCAGTTGACTGGATTTTAATTATAAACAATAGAATAGTATGTATCGAAAATAATTAACAATTGAGAATGCACACAGTCAAGTCCAAAACACTTTTTCAGTCGAATGCTTTTATTAGCCAAAAATATATCAGATGTACCTGTAGAATGAAAGTGATGAGTGAAAGTGATATTGTATATGTTAATTATTTATTGTTTATTTGATTATTATTGTTTATATACTTCTGCTGTAAAATGAGAATTACTTTCTGAATAAATGGGCTATAATTGCTGAAAAAAAAAAAAAAAAAAAAAAAAAAAACAACATTTGTCCGGGGTAGATCTCCTCAGACCCCGAAACGAAGAGATTTGCCTCGGTTAAATTTCAGGCCTGGCTACAGGCCAGTACCCATTTTGAATGGCCTCTGACCGTATACTAATACATTCGAGAATAAAGAACTTCAAAATAAAACATTCCTAAAAGCATCAGTGACCAGTGGAAAGTGAAATGAAACAAAATACCAATTGTACAACCTCAGGGCTCCAAGAAAATTAAAATTGGGGAATAGCCCAGGGCAAGTAGATTTCAAAAGTCCACTTGCCCTGACTGAAAAGTCACTTGCCCTGATTTTTTTTAACTTGCCCCGAAATTATTATTACCAATGAATAGTTGCCGGTACATTATTTTGTCGATATCAAATGTTTTTCTTTTTTACTTTGTTTTATTTAATTAATTAATAATACACATATGATTAGAATCAAACTAGAAGGTTCTATTTTCCTTTTATATCCATTGCATCACATAACTAAAACAATATCATTTTCTTTTTACAGTTTTAGGATCGCGCCGTAAATCACGTCAAAAACCGTTCCGGGTCCCGCAAATTAAACCATCTAAAACAGGTGCGCGTTCCCGGTGTTATTTAGCAGCCTGCATTTGTGAATAAGCGTTCGTTGTTAAGCGTTTTTAAGATACAGACTTGCTATTTAGAAAAAGAATATACAGCAATTCATCGAAAAAAAGTATATTAAAACGAAATCTACGCTTCAATATATACTTGCACACGTTGTAGATCTAGGTTACCTAGATCTACAACGTGTGCAAGTATATATTTTACGTAACCTAGATCTACAACGTGTGCAAGTATATATTTTACTAGATCTACAACGTGTGCAAGTATATATTGAAGCGAATTTGTTCCAATATATACTTGCACACGTTGTAGATATAGGTTACCTAGATCTACAACGTGTGCAAGTATATATTGAAGCGAATTTGTTCACTTCAGTTATCCAGAACGTGTTTTAGAAATAGACCCATCACTATGGCTTGTCCCTCACTCCCATTCCTCAATTACAAATATGTATAGGAATCACATGGATATTTATTTATTTTGGCGAGTGTTTCGTCGACCACAACTTCGGCACAAGTTAAAATAAAATACCAAGTTTTTACCACGTAATTTATAATCATGAGGCTGAAATCCCCCCTTTTGGTACGCAGTATTCAGGGCGTTTTAGGCGGTAGTCAGTACGCACGAGCCTGGTACGCAGTCCTCGCACAACACATTATTTAGTATTTAGTACTCACAACGTATTTTTAAAACCAAATATTTATCATTTGAATGTTAAAAAAATCATAACATGTAAATAAAGGTCCAATTTTGATAAACGGGCCTTCATTCGTCTAGCAGATCCCGGCTGTTAGGTGTTTTAGGTCCCGCATTATAGAGCGCGCTTTCGAGTACGTCCCTTGTTGGTGGCTACTAGAAGTCTGGATGATTTTAAATATAGTTAAAATATAGTGTGTGTGTGTGTGTGTGTGTGTGTGTGTGTGTGTGTCCAATAACACTTAAACGGGTTGCTACTTTGTCTTATATATGGTTTATTTCAACGCAGAATGAATTAATCTATGTGACACACAAAAAGATAATCACAAATAAATAAAACTAATTTAACTTTGTAATTTAGCAGTAACTTTCCTGGACCTGTTATCAAAGTGATTATCATATATTAACCAGTCTTACTCATAGTATTATGTTTCATAAAATATCGTGTTCCTATAATTAAATTAGTACATATTAATGTAGAATGGTCTTGCGGACATAAATATGTAAAAAAAACTTTTGTGTAATTGTGTTAAAAAATTACTTTGTAATTAATGATTTACTTTCCAGGACCGCCTAAAAATAGACAAGATTTTTGTCTAAATGACTTGGACCAGTCTCACTCATAATATTATTGCTCATTAACTATCGTGTTCCTATAATTAAAATTAGTACATATGTTATGTAAAATGGTCTAGCGGACATAATTATGTATTTTTTATGTAATTGTGTTTAAAATCACTTTCCGGTACCGCCTAAAAATAGACAAATGAATGAATGAATGAATGTTGTTTAACGGCTCATCAACACAGTATAGGTTATTTAGAGCCGCCCCAGAGAGAGGGGAAAGATACATAGGAATCCGGGAACCATGCCCTACTCTTATATAAGCGCAGAAGTTAGGGTTAGGGTTATATTTAAAAATTATATATACATATATTTTTTTATAACTTTGTTATTTAACATTTAGTTTCCGGGACCCGATTCTTTATTTAAATGTCTATCCAAGTTGGGTCACACATGTTTGCCGTATGTATTTTGAATGATATTAAACAAGCATTATTTATTTTTTGTGAGTAGTTATACTAACAAACTAACAAACATAAAGAAGCATTTATGTAATAAACAAGAAATGTGTCCACGAGACACGGATGCCACCCACTGCAAACCATCTGCCTAACTGTGACCTTGACCTTTGAGGCACTGGCATGATTCTTGCACGAGACACACCTTCCCATTGTAATGAACATTTGTGTGAAGTTTGGCGCATTAATTTCCTTCAGTAGATTTGGACTAATTAATGGCTGACATGAAAAAAATGACCTTTGACCTCCAACTGTTACATTGACCTTGGAGGCACTGACATGATTCTTGCACGAGACACACCTTCTCAATTTGATGAACATTTGTGTGAAGTTTGAAGCAGCTCACTTCAGTAGTTTCCAAGTAATGGCTGAGACATGATTTCTTTTAAGATGTTTTGACCTTTGACCTCCAACTGTGACATTGATCGTTGAGACACCGACATGATTATTGCACGCAACACACCTTCTCATTGTGATGAACATGTCTGTGAAGTTTGACACAACTCACTTCAGTAGTGTCCAAATAATGGCTGAGACATGAATGTTTTACGATTTGATTACCTTTGACCTCCAAGTATGACCTTGACCTTTGATACACGAACATGATTCTTGCGCGCGACACACCTTCTCAATGTGATGAACAGTTGTGAAGTTTGACGGGGGGGGGGGGGGGGGGGGGGGGGGGGGGGTCCGTCTCTAGCCTCATAAAACGGTTGCGGTAGTGCATTAGCCATTAAGCGTCGAGCGAATTTATACTGAATAAAAAAGTACGTTTTCAAATAAAAGGATTTAAGAATGTGTTAATTAAACCACTCATTAGCCATTATGCGTCGAGCGAGCGAGAAAACATTTTATGCTGAGGGCGTGCAACGAAATTGTTTGATATTTTATCTACAGTAACATGGACATACATGTATGATCCGGACTTTTTAGTGGGGGCGCACCCGGTGTGATTGCGTGGATCCGCTAGTGATTGCAGGAACCTGTGCTTTAACATATAAGTGTTTGCTAGTTTTTATAACATGATTAGTTTGCAATCAATAATTATCTTATCTTTATTTTTATTTTTTCTTAATATTTTTTATTTTAATATGTAAGTAACATATCGAGGGTATAACACCGTACTGTACTATATCTACACATCTATATAGGAAATATAATATAATAGAAGAAAAAAGACAAGAAGTAACACATATACAGTTTCATACTGTTTAATTCGTCATTTTATTAGTAATAACGTTACAAGCCTGTTCGATCATTTTTCTTTTTTTGTTAAGATATTTAATCTTGTATAGGTTTGATAGCAGAAAATGATGATGTTGTGTAAAAAGACTAGAAAAAAATGCACCTACTGAGCAGATCTATGAAATTTTTTTCTAAAAGAACTATGATGTAAATTGTGCTAAATAGTATTCAGTAATCGGTCTCTAAAATAAGGAGTATTCAGTACTCAGACCTCAAATTAAATAGTATTCAGTATTCGGGTGGGGTGGGGGGGCGTCCTCAATCATGCACACCGTTTTAAATAGTGTGAATATACTCTTAGAAGAGGGATACAATTACTGAAGAAGATTATGTATAATTTACCTGAAAGTAAGCAGTAAACAACAGCTCCTTTCTTCCTTATTCGAAATACAAATGGAGAAATTTTAGTCAAGGGAAGTAACTTCAACAAAATTATTTATTTTGTCCTTAAAACGAATGACAACATAAACGATGCGGACTCTATGCCTTTTTAGTTGAGATAAGATAAGCATGTATACCCAACTAGTGAATAGATATATATTCTGGTGTAGAAAAAGAAGCTGCATTTATATAGTAGAAACAGAAGTTGCGTGATTCGCGTCTGTAAAAATTCTACAAATCAGTAGTGGTACTTTGGGATCATCAGCCCATTCTTTGTTGCTTTAAAGTAAAATATCACTTAAGCCAGTGCTAGGAGGCGTGAGAGGGGTTGCATCTTATAATTACTTCTCAAGAACAGACTCAATAAAACCGAGTCTACTACTTTTCTCTCTTGTTTGTGTTTGTTGCTTCCAAGGATTCACCTTTTGAGTATTTACACGTGTCGCATGTCGATGTTTTTGTAAATGACAGTTTGAAGAAATGGACGTGTATATCCACCCGTCCATAAAACATCCACAACTTCAATATTCTTATTCTGCGCGAAAGGTTTAACACCTGAATGAAACTACATTAATAGGTATATTCAGGGGTAAAGTATGCCGAAGGTCAAATACGTTTGCTTTAACATTTTGTGTTATGTTCATGTCTTTTTTTCTTTTCTTTTTCTCCACAATGTGCATGAAACAGAAACTGAAAACTCTAATTGTTTTTGATAAAATGTGTATCATGTTTTCGTTTTTTGTCCACAATGTAACTAAAACAGAAATTGATCAAATCAATTGTTTTTTATAAAATGTGTGTCATGAAGTCGGATAGTAAACGAATGTAACGATAAGTTGTTTTTTAACGTTTTTATAGAGTAACATGTTTAATGTTTTTAACAGAAGAGAACTACATGTAATAGTGAAGTCAGCGATCAAATGTAATATTGTTAGCCACTTGCTAAAAAAACAACAGCAAAGGTTTTCAACTTGCTATTCTAATCAAGGTACTTGCAGTAATAATTTAAAACCTCGATTCATTTTACTAATAGAAGGATTGCTATAATACATGTAAATAATGACATTTTGCACACTCCGCTAGATGCAGGAATGTAATAATGTATAAGTATGCTTACTCATATCCATCTATTTAACTAAGTTAGATAAATTTGTTCAGTGAATACATGTAGACTGAACCTAGTGGGGTTTTTTTATTACTTGAAAAAGTTAGCAAGTGCTTATATTTTCTACTTGCAATCTGCCAAAATCTGCTTGTATTTAGCAAGCAAATAAGTGTTAAATTTGAACCCTGGAAGTGTAGTGAATGAAGTTACTTGGTAGTATTCTCATGAACTATTTTAAAGGTTAAGAAATAACATGTTGTTGTAAATGTATCTACCACACAACTGTCAAGTGAAATGGATACATGCCAATCTTAAGGTTTGTATCAAACTTTGAAATTAGCACAAGCTAACTAATAGGATATATATTTGTTGTTTTTTCGAAGGTAATGATCAAGTCCATATACCTGTACACAATAAATTATCGGTTAACATAAATGAGCTAGGGCTTCCGTTAACGGGCGTACGGCCGTAAATTACGTCCAAAAATCGTAGTTGTACGGCGAAAACTAACATCAAAGGCGTATGGTGTACTTCCAAAAACTTCAAAGTACGCCGCGATTCTTTACTACGGACGTCCCATAATCTGTAAATTACCGATTATAGCCCCGCCCATCTAATCTAATTTCATTTGAGACTGCCGACGTAACAAGTTGTAAAGCAATTAAAACTCAGTGGAGCCTGTAATTGACAGGTAAAACCTGTTTTGTCCAGTTTTTATCAAGGGTCACACGCATGGCTGGTGAGAGGAGAGAGTGTTAATTAGATAATTGGCCTAGCCGTGCATTTCACAAAATGAAAGTAGCAGTATAATCTCGATGCCAAATTGCTCAATTTATATTCATTAACCACAAAGTTGAAACTCCTTACACAGATTATACTTTTTAGGCTATTTCTTTTATATCTTTGTGTCATTTTTCTATGTATTTATCAAAGTTACAAATAGAAACGAATTACTGATAGACAAACAATATTTAATAATCTCTAACCTAGGGGAAAGAACTCTTCGCGAATGGAGACTAAACACGGAAGCGAAATTATCACTGGCAAAAACAATCGATTGCTTTGATAATAAATTAAAGAATCTGTTACATAATCATTTATTCCTACACTTGACAGTTTTACATACCTTTCATTAATGTATGCCAATTTAAAAGCTGTCCTGGACTGATAAATTGAACTGTTTGCAAAATATAATTCACTGTATAAAACTTGTGTGTGGGGTATGGCACGCAAAGGCAAATTAAGTATTTTTAGTTTGAAACTGTTTATATAATGATGCCATCAAATATTTTCTTTTATAAACATATAGATGATTATAAATATCCTTTTTTTCTTTTTAACAATTTAGATATGTGTTGTTTCCGAGCACCACGCGGAATCACTGACTTAAAGACTGAGTATGAATGCCATGCTCAAACACTGGAACTTCCTAAATTTTCCCCATGAACTTCTAAATTTGATATACAGGAAGTTCGAACTTCCTAAATTTGAACCTTAGTGGAAGCTATTATTATATTAGTCTAAGGTTATGCATACATCTTCACTATACTCTTAGGATATTTCTTTAACGGCTTTAAAAGATATGCGGGATTTGTGATAGGTATATACCGACACAAGAGCCGTAGGTATTGAGCTAAGAAAAGCTTTATTTGGAATCGACAAGACGCATACGTTCTGATTAGCTTAACCGACCACTGTAGTGGTACATTTGTATGTATGGTATGTGGCAATAGTTTGACGAGATATACTTAGGGTGATATTTAATATGTAATACAGGATAAGTTCCCTTCGGTGGATTTACGCCATTTGCTGTGTTATTATATTGGTTTATCACCACTAATTACATGTAAATCGCCCAGTTGTATCGAATGTAGTTCCTATAATAAAATAAAAAGTAATCCCTCCTTTTTTGATGGAAATGAGCATTATAAGTAGGGGAAACTTCCCATTTCTATTCGATTTTGTGGATGCATTTAGAAGCGTATTAATAGTTTTACTGGATCACTGAAGAACATTTTCGAAATTTCGACTCTATGCTTACACTTTGTGAGCAACCATCAATGAAAACAGCTGTACCCTTGACCTGTTTAGTAAACAAACAAAAACGTTCTTACATGTCTTGTCACCCCACCATTTCTGATGATTTTTCAAGTGGAAATAGTTTTCTATATGAACATTACACTGCTGCATTATCCATACTTGAGTTGAATTTGCAGCAAAACACTTTAACATTGGTGTCTATGGGGGAAATAATTAGTGGTTTCATACCTTTAGTGTCAGGTCCAATCGCATCATCTCGTAGACTGCTTCGAAGAATGACATGATTGGCCGAGCGTTCACGATTGAGTAGAGTCGTGACTCTGGTGTCGTTCCTTGTTTGGATTAGCCCAGCGCCACAGATATATTTCTCTATCAATGAATTAAAAAAAAAAGTAAGTTATAACCCTGTATATATGTTCTTATTATCATCACAGCAAGTAATCATTAGGACTAGATACGCAGAATTGTACAACACGGCGGCGGTCAAAAAGTGTAAACAAATCTGAGTGTGATTGTTGATTTCTGATTTTTCTTAAGGTACTTAATTAAGGTAAGATATATGCATTTTAAGTACAAGTTTTCGCATTAAATCAAGTACGATCATCATTTATTTTCTATCAGGACGATTTAATTATCAGCCCAGTTTCTATATAGCATATATAGAGAAAGAAATCAATAGAAAACAATGCAATACTTTATTATTTTAAAAGTAAAAAAAATTACAATTTGTGTGCATCCGCCCAGTACTGAATAGTCAAATGTCTTATCTAGGGCAGTTGGAAATACAGTTTTTAGAAGTGTATACTGAGTACCAATCACTTAAAACATTACAAATATTGTACATAAATACATTCTCAAATTCAATTTTCAATGAGCATTATGTAGGTGACAATTTAATACACAAAGTATAGAGGTTCCTGAAGGTTTACATTGTCATGACATACTATTACAGGTAAGTTATCCTAGATACATGAAGTTACAATTTATGCATGGTCATGCACAATACTACTGATTGAAAACACATCTGTTTACCTACCTGGCACCTCATTTATCAAGTATGGTCCTACATGTCTAAGCATCCTAAGTAACACATGTACATGTATAATAATGTCTCTATGTTGATGTGAGTTACCTCAGTACTTGGTCAAATATGAGCCAACATGAAATCAATTTCAAACTTTTGAATTCCAACTGCCCTTCATAAGAATGATGGAGCAAGCGTACCATTGCACAATCGTACCGGGAGCAAGCGTACCACTTTCCGAGAGCAAGCGTACCACATATATAGATATATAGTGATTCATTGGTATATCAATTATCTAGTATATCGAACATAAAACATAATGGATCATTGATAATAAGCAGTGAAATTATTAATTTATTGATCATATATTGATATTTAGGTGAATGCCGAGGTAAATGACGAAAACAAATGTTGTATGTGTATGCATGACTATATTCTCATTATTTATGGTACATTTAAGCATCCACTTCTCTCGGTTAATGATCTTTAAAATAATTTATTTAAATTATGTAACAATGTTTATTTACCTTTATAGTATACGTCCGTATTTATATCGATTCATTTAGAGTAATGTATAGTTTCCAAGCACACTAATTTATCCCATTAAAGTATCCAATACCATAATATTAACTTATTATTATCTCTCTCTGTAATACTATGTCTATGAAAATATAATAACATAAACAGTTCTTAATACTAGTATTCTTCATTTGCATAATTTAATTTAACTCATTTTGGCATTTTGATTTCGGTCGGCTGATACAAGCGCAGTACGCTTTCAAAAAGAAAAGTCGTAACAATTACACACGCTCAGACGGACGCGCAAACGCATGTTTCATTTTGATACACCCGCAAAGAAACACAACACGAACAAACATTTCAATGAGTGAATTAACAACTAATTAGTTGTTTGAATTACACACGCTCAGACGGACGCGCAAACGCATGCTTCATTTTGATACACGCGCAATAAATAAAATATAAGATCGCATTCACTCCAGACTCATGCGTCTGGATCTCAGCACGAGTTATAACGAAAAGGCGGACAAGTATTGATTCATCCGAAAACTTCTTGCTCTGCCATTCATCCCAGCCGAACACACCAGGGAGACGTTCGAGGAGTTGGAGCAGCTTGCTGGTACATCATGTCCTGAGATAATCCAGCTGGTTAACTACGTCCGCACTTATTGGATAGACGGCTTTGTAGGGAATATAATCATCAAGTCGCACTGCAAACCACAAACAAATTAGCTTGCTCCTAAAATGGTACGCTGGTACGCTTATGTAATGGTACGCTTGCTCCTGCATCGCTTCATAATACTGAGATGATTATGTGGATGTTATTTATTTTGATACAAGTACTCTATTGCATCTAACAAGGAAACGGAGTTATTAAATACTCAGAATAATATGAATTTTAGGCAATGCCTAAGACCGAGCAGAGCTCTTAAAATTAATACCCACATGATATATCGGATCGCATGTAAAATTTAACTTGTAAACCAAATATTTTACTCTTAATAATTATTCTATATTGTTGTGATAAAATACTAACCTATCTTATGTTTCTTGTCAGTCAACATATGAGTAAATTAATTGACTATTCATAATTTCGATCATCAAAGTCAGCTGACCAAGCAATGGCCTAGGCATTTGACACACCTCTAAATTGTGGTAGGTGGTAAACTCAAACTCGATCTTTATCATAGTTTGTTTGTTTGTATGGTGTCTTACGTCATTTTCAACACATGTAAGGTTATATACTAGTATGACGGTCGATTTTTTTTTGTGTTGGAGGCATCCACCCACTTTTCCTGGGTAGAACCAGTACTGTAAACCTCCCGTCATCCGTAAGAATCGACACTTCCTCACTTACAAATCGAGCTCCCAGTGTAATTCGAACCCGCAGCGATGAGAGGTGAAGGTTTAGAATGCAACGTCGTTAACCATTCGACCACGGAGACGCTTCGTCTTTATCATAGATGTTCAACCAAGTTTATTGTAAAAGTTAAGGTATTTACGGTGTGGTTTTTTTTAAAACCAAATTTTGAAAATTATCTTATTTTTACTCTTTCAACTCAAGAGGCACCTTTCCTGGGTTTATATTGTTTTCCAGAGAGAATTATTTTGTATCAGACATATCTTTTTGGCAGCTACTACAAACAGTGTCATTGAACATTTTCAATTCAGTTCTTCTTTCTAGACAAATTTAGAAAAAAAGTACGACATCTGTTCCATTTCAAAGGCAAGTATAGCACCCATAGCAAGGTTGAATTTTTCATCTTTCTGTAATGGTGCAGCTTCTGGTATGTCATTTATTTGATATGTTTTGATAATATACCTTTTTCCCGTTTATTTCTCATTTCCCTTTTCTTTGATTCTGACTGTGTTTCGTTTTCAAGAGGTTTTGATTCCTCGTTTCCTACATAAAGATTGGATGTCATTGGTTATATTAGAGTTGGAATTTGAGTCCTTATTTGGTTCAGTATATGGTGTACTAATATAATTTTCTGAATTATGTTTGCTCTTGTTGCCATGCGTGTTTTCGGTGGGTGATATTCGCTTTTTACTTTTACTACTATCAGCGTCATTGGAACTTGAAACTGTTTATTGTTCAAAAGTAAGTCAATGGTTGTACATGACAATTCTCCTTCATTGGTTGAAAAAGAATACATGTGATATTGCTCTGCACCAAACTCATGTTACATTGATGTTGTAGCCTAAAATGGTAGACACAGTTTCAATCTCACAAGCTGTGGCCCACCCTTGACCATTATCATTTCCCTTAAAGTTTGGTTATGTCAGGACTGTGGTAAATTTGGACTAACTCCTCCATGTCAACCCTGTTATCAGCAATATTATAAAATTATTGCCTTTTAGTGAGATCGATATGTGTATATATTACATATTTGTCTGTGATTTGTATAGGAAATACTGGGAATAGAAAAGCTATATCTACTCGTTTGCCCAGTGGGAGATATTTCCCAATACGGAACATTGACATTGTTCGGCCTTTTGCGTCAGTGGCGGGAATGCCAAATGACGTTCCGATTGTTTTACGGACGTCATCGTCAGATTCCGCCACTAGGAAATAACGATTACGGAAATTAACGAAGAGTTCCGGTTCCACTTGTTTTGTTTGTATGACGTAACGTCGTCTTGGATGACGTAACGTCGTCTTGGCGTTCTGGTGTAAAAAGGCATTAATCATTAGAAATATTAATAAAATCATTTTAAATTATGTAATATATATCTACTCTGTAAAAGAAGTTTTGGACCATGGCAGTGTTCGAACCGTACAATGATTGCTGAACCATGACATTCGACCATAACCCTTATTATCTCAGTTGATAATTCACAATAGATCAACAATCAACAATAATTATCGTTTACAATGAAAGTTTGCGAAAAAATAATAATCTTTTTATTGGTTACTCGAATGTGTCCGTAACTGTAACTTTGTATGGACTTTGCAACATTTTTTACAGACCCTTTGTGTGTTCGCGATATTTTTTTAAAATCAAATCTTTAATGTTTCTGGTACCAAATTAACCGGGTAGGGTAGACCTTGGTTACTAAAAAAAGATACTTAAATTTTGTCCACTAGTTTTATATGACTTTATATACCCTGGTCCAAAACTTTTTTTTACCGAGTATAGTTTAATAACCAGTGTTTTTGAGATACTGAAAATATCTCCCTCGGTAGAGAAATAGCCCCTATATAAGAAGAGGGAGATATTTCCCGTATCTCAAAAACACTGGTTATTAAACTCTATTTATCGACCTGATATCGCCTCGGTCGATATCACTTTTCTCAGGTCGATAAATACAACACATATCGAACGAACATAAAAGGCAACAATTATTTTATTAATAAATCAAATTATTCATGGAATTTTTTGAATTTTGAAATTTTTGAAATTTTTGAAATTTTGAAATTTTGAATTTTAAATTTTTTGAAATTTAAATTTTTTGAAATTTTGAAATTTTGAAATTTTGAAATATTAATATTTTGAATTTTGAAAATTTTGAAAATTTTGAAAATTTTGAATTTTGAATTTTTTGAATTTTTTTTTTTTTTAAATTTAAATGTTTTGAAATTTTGAATTTTTGAATTTCTTTAATTTTGACAACCAATAACAAATAATAAAACAATTTCTAATGATAGCATTCTTTTAATGAATATCCCTTCATTCGTAACTACTTGCGACGGGATTAGCCGAACTAGTACGAATACTCCAAACTACGAAAAGAGACAATCGTCCAAGTGAAAAAGACTGATCCCCTGATGATTTGAGGAATAAATCCGAAATTGCCGAACACAATTTCATCAATGGCGGCGCTTCCGGTGCGACACAGTTTTTTTGCCCAGCCAGGTACGATTTCAACATTTGCACATGTGTTACCATTAGCCGATCATCGTCGGCCGGCTGCGCCGGCCGGGCTCTGCTCGGTAATAGTTGTGTGATGAAAATGTATCAGAGGTATGAGGATATACTTCTATACTTCTGTGGATCTAAGTTACTTCCCTTGGTTAATAAAACTCCATTTGCACAAATAATAACAAAACCGTTATCAGGGTCAACAACGTTGTTAATCTTGCGTTCTGGTAAGAATCATGATTGTTCTGTGTAAAATATGTATGCAATTGTATGTTGCAATGTAAATTAGTTAATATGAAATAGGCACTACCTATGTAACGGGCAAAGCAATTTGATAGCACGTACACTTTTTAGCCATCTCTAATTAATTTAAGGGTCAGAACTAACTATAAATTTGATCAGATCTTAAAGTCAGGAAATAGTTATAGATAGATCTTTGCACAAATATGTAAATAAATATATTTGTAAGGCCTAATAAAATAATACCCTTGTTAACTGCAACAATAAGTAATGGGTAGTGCAGCTTTTTGTTTTATTTTGTATCTGTAATAAGACTTTAAACTTGAGAACAATAAGATACGGATAGATTTGAGTGCAGACTTTATTTGATCTTTTCCTTTACACAGAAAATATGCGCAAGCATTTCTGGTGCAGTTTTGTGTGAGTCGGTGTATTTCAATTTTCGGGGGGCTAACAAACTGAACAGTTTTCGGAAAAAAATAGATTTGTTTTATTCTCATAAAAGATGTCGGCAGCATTTTAAAGGAGATGGTCCGGTCACGGTGAACACATGTTTATTTGTAATCCGAGCCTTCTCTGACCGAACCACTGTAGATAATCTCAAAGAATCTAGCAACATGTTTATTATTTATTCTAGCATGTCCAACGGAATGTAAGTGTATACATAAAATTGAAATATATCAAGGTTCTGTTTGTTGGCATAAATACCCATCAAAATACATAGTATGTTTTTTTCTCTATGTTTAATGAATGAGACTCATAGATAGTGGTAAGTAGGTAGTCATGGCCGTTTAACCCTTTTTCGCATCGGTCCGTATAAGGCCACTTCCCCACCAAAATTACTTTGAAAATCATGCAGTTAACTGTGAAAATGTCATTTCCCAGTCGTGGATCTTTCCCACATTCTAGGCCAAAATGCCCCTTTCCCGACCTCAGGGCTCTTTTAACCTATGTAACAGGGGCCGAAATTCGGCCTCTTCCCAATTGCAAAAACCTCTATTTTCCCTTGGGGTAAAACATTCCCATTTAAAAAAAAACAACGTATGTATATATATTTATTTTTTTGGTAATTAAGTGACATACTTTACATAGTTTGTATGTTAAAATAACTCAGTTGTAAAACCTAATCATTATTTGACCTAAAACTACATTTTAAAAAAACATTTCCCAAAACAACGAAAATCACGCTATTTTTTCCCCAATTTGGACAGTCTCGCGCTTATTTTCCCCAAATTCAGCAGGCCTAGACCTTTTCCAAATTTCCTTGAAAAAAAAACCCTGTACCTAGTAAAAGGCTCTGGTGGTGTTGAGGATTGGGAGGCAAGTTTTTTTCATATCTTAAACTGTTATTAGTGAAATTTATTTTTTGTTATCTGTTTAGAGTTATTGAGAATATTTAATTGATCTTTGTTACCTGATATCAAATTCTTACTCCAGTCCCCATCCATTCCATACAAAATTAAATTAATCATTCATTGTATCAAAGTACTTTGACCGTTATCTAGGCAGTGCCTGTTTCATATTAAAACATTATTGTTAATTTTTTAACTTTCGATTAAGGTAAACATATGTATATTTGTCTAGCCTTTTCCTTATTTTATGTAGGATCTCTTTACTGGAAACACATATTTACTAAAATAAACTCTTCTTAATCACTAGCTTAATCACTAGCTTGTATCATATTTTGTTATAAGGGGTCGAAATTCGACTCATTCCGTCTCAAAAATGTATTTTATTGCAGTAAACCTCACCTACTTGGAACCCAAACCCATTTAAAATTCGATGGAGAACCCGGAAATCTCGCCGTGTTTTGAACCTGTCCTTTTTAACTAGTAAAGAGATTAGTCTCCCTTTATTATAAGTACAAATTTGTTTTTTCTCGAGGTTTTGCGAATGTGAATTTTAGAAACGCTGACAAGAAATATGCAACAGAGCTGCGTTAATTTGTTTGTTTATTAAACGAAAACATTACACAGCAAGATCACTTAATTCGTATTTTCCGTAAAAATAGCGGAGAATAAGGCCAGTGACCTGTAATAGTCGCACGTCGTAGAGAACGCTAACGCGCTGTGGAAACTTTCATTACGACGTGTGAATCTTACGACCTATACCGATTACGACGTGCGAAACGTATGATCTACACCGATCACAGACGCTTCAAAATTGAAGCGCTTCAGAGTCCTAGAAATACTGAAAAACATATAGAAAACTCCTAGGTACTTCATAAAAATGTAAGCATTCTTCAAAATTAATTATTTCTGTTAACAATGGAACGCCGGTAAGTTACTTTTGGCTTTCAACTGTTAATCACGTCTGCGTGACTTCACCGTGAGACAGGAAGCTGGTCAAAAATGCGACCGGAAGTTTCAAAATGGCGCCGTCCGCGTCGTCTGCCATCTTGGAGACAAAATTCAAGTTTGACGCACTACGAAAATGAAAATTAGTAGCGTTAGTTAGTGAGTATTTAACATATTCATTCCCATGCATACATGTACATACGTGTAACCTATAGTCGGGCTTCGCCCGACCTGCCTTCGGCAGGTCGAGCTTTGCCCGTATTATCTAAGGCCGAATATCGTCATTTATAAGTATAAATAACGAACAAATCAATCAGACGCTTGGTATAGTCTTAACATTGAGGCGCTCATTGAATGAATAGAATCAAACACCAGGTGGCGCTCTGTGAAGTAGAGGAAGTAAATCACTGTGGTACAAAGTCCAGACTCTATTGTGCCCATCGCGTCAGGTTTGCCTTGACGTGTTCGTTGGCGGACAGACTATAAACCTTAGAACTACACACACAATCACTGTGGTATTCATTCATTATTGGGAACTAAACATCTTGATTTCTTCAGGTTTACTGACTTTTTTTACGCATTTTATCCATTAGACTAAGTGCAGATATGCCCAGTGCCAATTTATATAACAGTTAAGATAGGTAAAACTGTGAACATTTTTACAGATTTTTCATCGCTGTCGACTGCACTGTACATTTTTGAAACGCCCATATCTTGATCAATACTCAACCGATTCGCCAAAATGTATTGTTTTTTTATGCACTATATTCTAGGCTTTGCCAGAATAAAGGCTTTTAAAATTCACTCACAATTAGGGGTTCTTTTAAGGCGGCGTAATGTGAATATTCATTTTCTCCCGGATTCTTACATAAACAGTATTTTACTTTTCGCAATGACTATAGCTCCGATAAAAAATACTTCACGATGTTTTAAAACGCGTTTTGATTTTTTTTCGCATGTTTTTTGCCTCGGAAAGCTGTAATTTGGAGTTTCAGATTTTTGAAGTCTTTAAATGATGACCTGGAGAGACATTTTTCAACAAAACTAGGCTTGTTGTTGTTTACATGTAGATATTTGTATTTGCAATGATAATTCAGCATTATAATTTGCAAAAGTGTAGTTGTATAGGTGTGACACCACCAAATCTTTCCCCTTACCCCCTAAAATTGAACTTCCTGAGAAAATGTCAGAGAGTACTGTAGGCAAAGTATGCTGTCCAGTCATAGAAACTTAACTTTTAATCACAAAGCTAGTACCAGACTTGCATTTGTGAGTAATTGGGATGTTTATATATGCATGTCGTGCCACCAAATTAAGGTATGATGCCACAAATACACCAAACTGCCTTGTAAATCTGAATTTGGCATGAAAATCAGCATATTTTGCACTTATATAGCACTTTTGGGAACTAAACATCTTGATTTCTTCAGGTTAACTGACTTTTTAAAGCATTTTATCCATTAGACTAAGTAAAGATAATTATGCCCAGTGCTATTTTATATAACAGTTAAGATAGGTAAAACTGTGAACATTTTTACAGATTTTTCATCGCTGTCGACTGCACTGTACATTTTTGAAACGCCCATATCTTGATCAATACTCAACCGATTCGCCAAAATGTATTGTTTTTTTATGCGCTATATTCTGGCAAAGTATATTCTAGGCTTTGCCAGAATAAAGGCTTTTAAAATTCACTCACAATTAGGGGTTCTTATAAGGCGGCGTATTGTGAATATTCAGTTTCTCTCGGATTCTTAATTCAACAGTATTTTACTTTTCGCAATGACTATGGCTCCGACAAAAAATACTTCACGATGTTTTAAAACTCGTTTTGATTTTCTTTCGCATGTTTTTTGCCTCGGAAAGCTGTAATTTGGAGTTTCTGATTTTTGAAGTCTTTAAATCGTGGGCTTAGCGCGAAACTAGTCTATCTGCATTTTTCGAAATTATCGAGGAGAAGCAAAAAACTGATTATTATTGCAATGAAAATAATTATGGGCATTTTATTAAGCAATAACATCAAACAAATCATTTTATCACTTAAATATCTGATTTTTTAAAAGAAAAAACATGATTTAAAGATTTTGTCAAATAGACTAGTTTCACGTCAAATTGGAGATAATGTTGAAAATAATATTAGCGCGAAACTAGTCTATTTGCCCCAAAATTACTTTTTAAGCCATTATTCTGGTCTAGATTGATAAGTAATGATCTGTTATAAAATAATTTAATAGAATTTTAGCTATATAAACCAACCTTTTAGGTTAAAAGACTTATTTTAAGTTGCATACTGGTACTGTTGTATGAGTCTGAATAAAGTGCATCTGATTTATAGTGGTAATGTAATGAAAATGATGTTTGTATTATACAAAGGTTTGGGTCCAAGGTTATAAAACTTTTATTCTACTCCATGCTCAAATCTCAAAACCAAAATCACTCAAAATTGTTTAAGAGTGTTGACTCAGATGTATATAAAGGCTTGCATGGATCTGTATGACATAATTTAAAATATAAAATAATTTCAGTTCAAAGCATAAAAAAGTTTAAAGGTCGAGCGCTGATCAGGAAAAAATGTTGTATAACCTCAGATAAAGAACTCTGGACCTTTTTATCCAAATGTTCCGTTACTCTGGATTTAATATCATGATGAGGTTTATTTGTGATACTAAGTCTTGTACATTACATTATAAACAATTGTAATGTTAAGATTGAATAGTTGGTATTACGGCCTAGACAAAAGTGCATATAGGAGTAATAGGTTGTCATTAATTGGTGTGAGATATTCAAGACAATTAAAACAATATAATCACAAGAAGAGGATTTTAATCTGGTACTCAGTTCATCAACAGAGTAACAATCAGACAAACAATAATATTATTAGAATATTTGAATCTAGGTAGGTTTAATAGTACATTACTGAACATGAACACAATCACAAACAAATATCCGCTGCGATATATAATTATGAAATTCAGCTATTGTAATGTTAAATTATTTTATTATTTATAAGTGCTTATCATTTCTTTGTGCGACATCAGTGCATAAGTCTGTTTTGCTTATAATTAAATAGCAACTCATAAAAAATTGAAAATAAAATTGACTAATCAGTTAAAGAACATTGATTGTTGCACAGAGAAAAAAGTTCTTTATAACATCTTTATAAATTTATCTTTAAATCTTTATTTGTTTTACAATTATTCTCTCTTCTTCATCTAAAACAATCAAAACTCTGGTCTATTTGCACACTATAGTATCCCATAGTATGGCAATCACCACACTTCATCCAGCGAGATGGGTTTGGTCTCAGGCTAAAACTTTCCAAATATTGCTGACAGCAGGAAACCAAATTTGTCCGCATTAAAAACGTGTCGAGGGTTTTTTAACAGCTGATTGTATCCATGTTATGTCCTTCTTAAGAAAGTTATAAACTCCATCGAACAAACTTGTCACCATAGCAATGTTCACTTTCTGAGTGTTCATAACCAAGACTCATTGGTGTTCTCATTAACAGCTCAGGGTATGCGTCTGGAAGGAGTCTAGACATGAGAATCGTGGCTCTTATGGTAGTATGTGCCTATCTATGGTAGGTACATACGGTAAGAACTGTGATTATTGCAACTAGAAGGAGCCAAACCACTTATTTCCAGGTTGGTTATTTGGAAATGTGGTAGGTCTACCATAAATTTCAAGGATACGCTCGACATCCCCAGGAAATTTACGTTTGGTTAGGGATAGCAAATTTCTGACATGAGCTGAGCATAACGGGCTGACGTATCCTCCTCCCCTTTGGTCAATATGGGCGTCCGTTTTGTCCTAGTCGGTGTTTCTGGGACCCTTAAAACAAATTATCTAATAATGTCGTCCCTGGCACACATTAAGCCTTCTCGCAGCAACATTGAAATTCGAAAATTAGGAAGTCATTAAATACTGCTTTAAAACGCTTGGAATTTGTCAGATTCAATGATTTTACATCTTGCCTTTCAAATTGTCCAGCGGGAAAGGGTACTTTCACCCCACCCCAGGGAGTACGTTCAACAATGGCCATCTTACGTATATTAGCTGTTAGATCCGTTGAGAATTTAACTTCTTTCTTTATAGCATGCAAAAAAGAGCAAAACGTTCAATACTATCTTAAGTAAATTTTTGTTTTATGAAGGTGTCGATAATAACAAAATTATATAAAATTATATTCCTGTTTTCGACATCCTTAAATTATTTTTGGACAAGATCAACTACATTATTTAAGCAGTTTTTCGAAACACTTATCTGGTTCAATTCTGAACCTGTATCATCATGGAGAAAGTGTTATATCTATAAAATTCAATGAAATTTAAAAAAAAAAACACATATCACTCATCTCTAACTCAATTGATAATTTGCGGTGAATTGAAGTTTGAAGAACCATAGCTTCCGATAAAAAAATGATGATGTAATAGATCAGAAAAACATTTAAAACACATTTAAAGAGAGATTACATGGGAGTGTCTGTGTTGGGAGGTGTCGATGTTAGGCCTACATTACTCTATATATAGATAATCAAAACAATGTTTGTTTTTTCTTTGAAATATCTTATTGAAACTTATGAGTTATGGCCCCTTTTATCAAGTAGCACCTTATTTGCATACACAAATCTTCGAAGAATTCTGTGACATCAAGGTGATATTGACCTTGATGCACATACCCATTCCAGCTGTTATATACTGGTTACATGTATTTGTAAAATAGACCTCAATATGTATTCCGTTTTAGTTATAAAGTTATTTTTATATAATATTTTCGGTATTTTAACAGTCTTCAGCCGTTAAAATACCTAATAGTAGGCTGCACTTTTTATTTTTTTGATGCATAAGGATTAAGTCGCAAAGTAGTTTGGATTTATTTACATACATTGCATGTTTACACAGTCATGTATATGTAACTGAATGAATTAAATGATACTTTAAAGGAAATATAATGAGAATATTTAAATGCGTTTTTAACTCGGGTATAATCCATTTTTCCGTTGAATGCTACTGCAGCATTAACGGTACAATGGCCCTATATGTTTCCTGTAAGGCAATCCTTTGGGTGTTGGTATTCCTTCATAATATGGGTGGAATTCTTCGGGTATAAGCCTCCTTTTGCATATAGAGACAGTAGATCTTCCTTCTTAATCTTTCTATATTGGGTATCTTGTATGTGTAGCAAGGTTAAATAGTTGGTATATTTGGTAATTGATTCTTTGTTTGACCTGTTACTTAATGAAACATTTGCTGTACCATGTTTCTCTGACATCTTTATGGACTGCTTTCTACAACACTCATAATGTCTTCACTTTTTTTTTTATATTAATGTGCCTAAATTTATATGCAAGTTATGGAATCAAAGTTATCTTGTCTTCGTTATATTGTTCTGTTCATGTTTTTAAATATACCATTCTGATCACTATCTGACTAGTCTGTTTGTCTCTTCATAACCACTTTAACAATAGTATTCCAGACATATACACTGTATATTAATTTATTTTAAATTTGTCACTTTAAAACAATACAAAGAAAAAATGCATTAAATCTATTACACAATATAGGTTAAAATATTACCGTACTTTGAATACCTGTGTATTAAAATAAAGTCATGTTTTTGAAGTAATCATAGTAATAATATTTATGTAATATTCCATTTCCTACTCAGTTACTTAAAGCCAGACATTAATTCAAGCAAGCGGGCAAGGCAAACATGGCTGCCTGCCCATCAACTACAGCAAAAAACAATACAAAAGCAAGTGGCAGGTGAACATGCCCCCGATCCCATCCACACAAAAAAAATGACAATACAAAGCAAGCGGTCAAGGCAAACATGCCCGTCTGACCACCAGAAACTTAAAGCAAGCAGGCAAGGCAAACATGCCCCGCCTGCCCATCTACACACAAATGGACAATGCAATAGCAAGTGGGTAAGGCAAACAATGCCCGCCCTAACCCACACCACACAACAAATCGACACCCTATAGAGCATCAAGGTGCTATCTGCACTTTTGATCAATTATGACTTGTCACAATTAAGAATTGGGAAATAGTCATATGTTGTTTGAAATATAACGGGCATTATATTCCATGCAATGAGCGTATGTAATAATTTAATACTAAATTTCATAAAATGCTACATATATTCACATGCTAATAAAGGTGATATCGGTTTGCCTTGTCTGCATGTTTTGTAATGTCCATTTGGTTGTGTGGGTGGGCAGGCGGGGGCATTTACCTTGCCAGCTTGCTTTGTATTGTCCATTAGTTGTGTGGGTGGAGACCTGCCACGTTTTTGTCATTTTGGTGTGTGGGTGGGCAGGCAGGGAATGTTTGCTTTGTCCTCTTTCTTTGTATTGCCATTTGTTGTGTGGGTGCGGCAGGCGGGCAATGGTTTGCCTTGCCTGCTTGCTTTGTACTGTCATTTGTTGTGTGAGTGGGCAGGCGGGGCATGTTTGCCTATGCCCTGCTTGCTGTTGTATTGTCATTTGTAGTGTGCTGGCGTTTAATTAAATATAATTAAATAAATCTGTAATAGTTTTAAATAACGTATTTGACTTACTTCATACAAAGAGTTTGCTATTGAAACAATAGTGCTTTTACTTTCGTATTAGCATATATGTAAAAATAATTACAATATTAAAGAATCATGTTTGTAAAGATGAGTTACTATGCTTAATGCAAAGAAAACACTCATTTATATCAATGGACTACTTTGGTATGTGCCACATATTCCTTTGGATTTAGGGACGAAACTAGTCCTGTTTGCATTTTGCTAGTTTGCTTTTTACTTTTCCGTATTTAGCATATTTGTAAAAAATAATTACAATATTAAAGAATCATGTTTGTAAAGGTGAGTTACTATGCTAAATGGCAAAGATAAACAAGGCATTTATACCAATGGACTACTTTGGTTGATGGCCCACAATGTTCCCTTTGGATTTTAGGGCAGAAACTAGTCTATTTTGCATTATTTGCTAGTTTGCTTTTTACTTTTCGTATTTAGCATATTTGTAAAAAAATAATTACAATAATAAAGATATCATGTAATTGTAAAGATGACAGTTACTATGGCTTATGGCAAAGAAAAACAAGCATTTATATCAAAATGACTACTTTGGTGTTATGGCCACTATTTCCTTTGGAATTTAGGGCGAAACTAGTCTATTTGCTTTTTGCAAATACTAGACTAGTTTCTAGCTTCTATACAGCATGGCATGTTGGCAGATGGACTACTTTACAACTTAGAGGTGTTTCCTCATTAACTATTCTCAATGTGACTATAATAAGTTCTAGACTTGTGATAAAACAGGGATAGTATTAAAAAATGCGAGAAAGATTTTTTTTGATAAAAATGTCAGTTGGACTAGTTTCGCACCTAAGCCCTCTGAAATGATGACTGGAGAGACAGTTTTCAACAAAACTATGGCCTGTTTGTTGTTATCATTGTAGATACTTTGTATTTGCAATGATAATTCAGCATTATAATTTGAAAGTTGTAGATGTATAGGTGTGTGTACTCACCACCAAATCTTTCCCCTTACCCACTAAAATTGATCTTTTTGAATCTCTAGAAATGTGATTTTCAGAGAGATATTGTAGGCAAAGATATAGCTGTCCAGTCTGTAGAAACTTAACTTTTAATCCTACCCCCCTACGCCTAGTACTCCTTGACTTGCATTTATGAGTAATTGGGATGTGTAGGTATAGATAGAAGTATTGGTTTCATTGAGTTGGTTCATGTAAACATCGCGCCATGGGCGTAGACCAATCCGAGGTGTTTAAAATAACCAACAGAGATGAAAACCATACTCTATTGTTTGTAGCATGTCCATTTCAGCTCTGTTTCAGTTATTGGACTGTTATATTTCTGACTGTTATTCTCATCAGTTATCTGACAGGTCTTATTTTCAATAAAAACGATTTACACCTGTGTCTGAACAAAGAGAAATTGTCTGTTGACCATGCTACAAATATGCATGTAGTGCCACCTAAATTAATGTATGATGCACAAATACACCAAAAATTGCCCTTCGTAAATCTGAATTTATGCATGAAAATCAGCATTCATTTTTTTCATTATTAGACTCTTTGGAACTAAACATCTTGATTTTCTTCAGGTTCTAATGACTTGTTTATGCATTTTATCCCATTAGACCATTAGACTAAGTACAGATATGCCCTTGTGCCATTTTATATAACAGTTGAGACAGGTAAAACTGTGTAACATTTTTTACAGATTTTTCAATCGCTGTCGACTGCATGCTTTATACATTTTTTGAAACGCCAAGATAAGTGACTCAATACTCAACAGCTTCGCTCAAAATGTATTTTTTGTTTATGCGCTTATATTCTAGGCTTTGCCAAGAATAAAGTCTATTAAAATTCACTCACAATTAGGGGTTCTTTTAAGGTCGGCGTAATGTGGGAATATTCATTTTCTCCCGGATTCTTACATAAACAGTATTTTACTTTTCGCAATGACATATAGCCCGACAAACAATTACTTCACGATGTTTTAAAACGCGTTTTGATTTTTTTCGCATGTCTTTTGCCTCGGGAAAGCTGTGTTATTTGGAGGTTTCAGAATTTTTGAAGTCTTTAAAATGATTGACCTGGGGTGGACATTTTTCAACAAAAACTTGGCTTGCTTGTTGTTTTAACATGTAGTATTATTTGTATTTGCAATGTTAATTCAGCATTATAATTTGTACAAAAGTTGGAGTTGTATAGGTGTGGACACCACCAATCTTTCCCCTGTACCCCTAAAAATTGAACTTTACTGGAGAAAATGTCAGAGAGTACTTGTAGGCAAAGTATGCTGTCCAGTCATAGAAACTTAACTTTTAATCAAACTTTATAATCACAATGCATATACCCAGTCTTGCATTTGTGAGTATATTGGGATGTAATTATATTCAATGCATGTAGTTGCCCACCATATTAGGTCTATGATGCCACAAAAACACCAAATTGCCTTGTAAAATCTGAATTTGGCTATGAAAATCAGCATATTTTGCACTTATATAGCACTTTGGGGAACTAAACATCTCTTTTCTCAGGTTAACTGACTTTTTAAAGCATTATATCATTAGTTAAGTACAGATATGACCAGTGCCATTTTTTATATATAACAGTTAAGATAGGTAAAACTGTGAACATTTTTTACAGATTTTTCATCGCTGTCGACTGCACTGTACATTTGAAACGCCTCCATATCCTTGATCCATACTCAACCGATCTCGCAAACGTGCTATTGTTTTTTATCTGCGCTATATTCTGGCAAAGGTATATTCTAGGCTTGTGCAGAATAAAGCTTTTAAAATTCACTCACTATTAGGGGTACTTATAAGGGCGGCGTAATTGTGAATATTCAGTTTTCTCTCTGGATCTAATTCAAACAGTATTTTACTATTTTTCGCAAATGGACTATGGCTCCGACAAAAAATACTTCACGATGTTTTAAATCTCGTTTTTATTTTCTTTCGCTATGTTTTTTGCCTCGTGAAGCTGTAAATTTGGAGTTTCAGATTTTTTGAAGTCCTTTAATGATGACCTGTAGAGACATTTTTTCACAAAACTAGGCTTGTTTGTAGTTAACATGTAGATGATTAGTATTTGCAATGATAATTCAGCATTATAATTTTGCAAAGTGTAGTTGTATAGGTGTGACACCACCCAAATCTTTTTCCCCTTACCCCCCTAAAATTCTGAACTTCAGAGCAAATGTGATTTCAGAGAGCATACTGATAGGCAAACGTCTCTAGCAGGCACGCTAGCTCGGATACACCTCTCTAACTTTTAACTCACAAAGCTAGTACCTGACTT